>JAVJIF010015981.1:42500-85000 GCA_038442645.1 Agave tequilana | reverse complement strand
AATTTGGGAGATATTCACGTGGTCTGAGAGCTTAAACCTTTTGGAATTCCGGGATTAAAAATATATAAAGGGTCATCAGCAAAGGATTAAAAACATACTAAATTATTTTTGCTCAAACTCGTTACTCTCACTGTTCGGAAAATAGATTTAAAAAAATGTCTTCTCCACCGTCTTCACCGGAAAGAAGCCAATCATCTAATGATGATTGGATGTATAGTTCTGAAGCGATGCCTCGCTACGGGTCAGAGGATGAGCTTGATACAGACGACCCATTCTGGGAGTTCATTGATGAACCAAAATACAAACTTGAAGAGGAAGAAAGCGAAGAGGAGATTGTCGCTGAAGAGGAGGAAGGGACGGAAGCGATACGGAAGACGAAAGCAGTCATACTCTTGACGACGAATCTGATTACGATGGTGATGACGAGGATTAGAAGTTTAAAAATTGTATTTTGTTTTTTTAAATATATATAAATCTGTTTTCTAAGGTTAATTGTGTGAATTATATTTTTTACTACTATGTCTTGGTTGAAATGCTGTACAATTGTTACAAACCTTCATTTTAAATATTTTACGCTAAACGAATATACTGCGACCAAGGACGCAGTTAATAATTATATTACTTCACCCGTATAAAATTTTAAAATGAAGGTTGCGACTTTGGTCGCAGTTGCTGGCCGCAGTCTTAATAAAATACACTGTGACCTTGGTCGCAGTTGCTGGTCTTTAGTCTTAATCAACAACAACACTGCGACCTTGGTCGCTATGCGTGTTAATATAAAGGAAACACCTACCTAACGTACTGCGACCTAAGTCGCAGTCATTGTACTGCGACCCTAGATTGCAGATGCTGGCCCTCTTTATCAATAACAACATTGCGACCTTGGTCGCAATTAACTATGTACACTGCGACCAAAGTCTCTGTCTAAATTATATACACAAAAAATAAACTATATAGGAGAACCTAGATCTGACAAAGAGAGGTAAGGAAATAGGGGGAAAAATAATTTATAAACAATAACCTAAATCATATAAAGAGCGGCAAAAAGAAAGGGGGAAAAATAATAATAAACAATAACCCAAGTCTGACAACGTGCGCTCCAAAAATTGCCTTTTGGGTAAATAATAATAAACAATAAGGAAAGTTAACGAAAGAGTAGCTTTTTATAAGGGGTATTTGGTAATTTAACTTCGTCCTATAAGCGGGCCGCAAGTTAGTCAGGTGACAAATTGAGCCACGTCAACGCAGGCTGAGAGAGTACTCTCAGCCCGCGGGCTGATATACATTTTTCTCATATATATATATATGGGTGTGTGTATATATATATATATATATATATATATATATATATATATATATATATATATATATATATATATATATATATATATATATAGGTATAAATATATATATATATATATATATATATATATACCTATATATATATATACCATATATATATAGGTATATATATATATATATATATATAATATATATATATATATATATATATATATATATATATATATAACTATATATATATATATATATATATATATATATAGGTATATATAAATATATATATATATATATATATATATATATATACCTATATATATATATATATATATATATATATATATATATATATATATATATATATATATATATATATATATATATATATATATATATATATATATATATACTATATATATATATATATATATATATATATAATATATATATATATATACCTATATTATAATATATATATATATATATATATATATATATATATAATATATATATATATACGTATTATATATATACCATATATATATATATATATATATATATATATATATATATATATATATATATATATATATATATATATATATATATATATATATAGGTACATATATATATATATATATATATATATATATATATATATATATATATATATATATATATATATATATATATATATATATATATATATATATATATATATATATATATATATATATATATATATATACCTATATATATATATATATATATATATACCTATATATATATATATAATATATATATATATATATATATATATATATATATATATATATATATATATATATATATATATATATATATATAGGTAGCCATGTTCTTGCATTGTTGTTATCATTAGTGCGTATCAATTGCATGTTAAAATTCTGCATTAGCGTTGGTAAGTGTTGGTAAACTTGTAAGACCGTTGGTAAGCCCACTAAGTGAATAGGGTGTTCCAGGCATAGTGTTCCCGTTAAGACTAGAGTTGCAGCATACATTTGATCATGCATTAATTATGGCTAACATTGTAAGAAGAATGCTTCTAGGTTCCAATTCATCCTCAGGCTCAACTAAGAAGATAGTAAGAAGTAGGGAAGACATAATTCATGTGGACTATTTAGAATGGAAAATTCCAAATGAAAAATTAGAAAACATCTATAGTATAGGAACATTTGACTTCAAAACATCATACGCAATTAAAATTCATGAAGAAACATTCAATATTCAGAATAAATTTCAAACCATTCCATTATTATCCACCTTGGTATTACAAGAATTTCTAAAGAAAGGATTTCGTTACATACATTTTGGCCTAATACAGGTAGCCATTAAACCCTTAGTTCATACAGGTGTAGATATTCCTGTGTATACAGCCTTAAGAGACAAAAGACTAAAAAGATACAAGTCGTCTATTTTGTCTATGATTCAAACAAATATATGTAATGGTCCAGTCTATTTCAATTGTATGCCTAACTACTCTGTATCATTAATAGATCCATTATTCTTAAATTCATTAATCTTATACATTCATTTACAAGGTGACGAATTTGAAAAATTTACTGAACAAGTAGCAGTTATGTATAAAATGTATTTAAAATTAATGAACTCTAATATGAACCCTAAATTCAAAATGATGAATACCTCTACACAAGAAGAAACTGTCTTACTTCAAATTGAAACTGAACATTCAAAAACCTTTGTCCCAAGAAGATTAAAGTGGAATGAAATCACAATTCTAGAGGAATTTAGGATTGAAAATCCTCAAACTCCTAGAGACATAGAAAGAACAGAAAATTCTGATATTATTGAAGAAAATGATGGAACGGTATTAATACAATTTAATTCGCTGAAAGAAAAACCTTCAACCTCTTTCAGGTATCCTGAATCTAGTAGGAGGTCATGCTCAGATTATTCATTACAACAGCCCATTAAAGTATTTCATAAATCTCCTCTTCCAGAAATGGATCAGGGAAATTATTCTCCGACATCATCACAGATGAAAGGAGAGTTTAGTAGTGAGGTTAATGTCATTACTAGTGATAAACCATTCATTAATAATAGTTTTGAATTAATGAAAGACTTCAGAGAAGAATCCGAATATTTTAATTGGTTCTCAGAATTTGATAAAACTTATCAGGAAATATTAATAAAAGAATAGATCACTGATGTAGAAAAACATAAAATTAATTTTAACTTCAAAATATGGTTAGAATATTATTTAATAAAACAGGGCATTCAAAACCCGTACAACCAATCTCAAATCAATGTTCAAACTAGTTTATATAAAAAATGGCAATTATCCGACGGTCAAACAGTAACTTCTATCTATCCCCCATTGCAATCTATTAAAATTACTACTAAAGAAGGAGACATTACTGCCTCACCCTTTAAAAAGGGAAAAGATAATAATGAACCGGTTAACATTGAAGACATTAAGAAAATATATCATCAAAATAATTATTCAAATAAAATGTTGCACACGATAGCACAACAAATAGATTCTTTATCAACTGAAATTAAAGGGGAACACAAAGAGTCCAGTCCTAAATTTCTACAAAGTTATTCAGTACCACATTTTCAACTAACTAAAATACCAATTGAATTTGAAGAAAAAATTCAACCACTAAACTTACTAGGACAAATAACTCAAGCTCTAGAAAAAATTAATAAAGATATTCCAAGCACATCAAAGATAAATACGATTAAAGAACAAAATGCATTAGAATCTGAATCTGCTGAAGACTCTTCAGCCTCAGACAATTCCTTAGTACAACAAATTAATCAAATAGAAGATGATATTCAAGGAACAGATCAAGATTTAGAAATTAATAGAATTCATCGAAAATACAAGCAGCATAACAATTCATACAAAAATTATTAGCGTAAAGGAAGAACTAGGAATTATTATCCTAGGCCAACCCTTCCAGATATTCAATATGAAGAATGAGCAATATTCAAGTCAAGTTACGATGGTACTTCAGTTTATGAATGGAATATTGATGGCAAAAGTGAATATGAAATATTAAACACTTTACAGGAAATTGGTATGGCAGTAACTACCTACAAAACAAACCGACTACAAGAACAAAATGCCACTGTTTACATTGTCACCGGATTCACTGGTCAATTAAAATATTGGTGGGATAACTCATTGACCCTAGAAGACAAACAAACTATTTTAAATCACGAAATAGAAGTAGAAGATGCTCAGGGAACAATTACTAGGAGAAATGATTCTACTAGTTTTCTCATCGTCACAATAGCAACACATTTTGTAGGAAACCCTGCAGAAGAATTAGGATCTTCAAAAATATTCCTTACTAACCTTCGATGTCCAACCCTTTCTGATTTTCGATGGTACAAAGATATGTTTCTAACTCATGTGTTAAAACGGTCCGATTCAACCAAATCTTTTTGGAAAGAAAAATTTATTACAGGTCTACCCAATTTATTTTCACAACGAGTTTTCACCAGTATTAAAAAGGCCATGGGAATTGAAGATGATAATATTGATTTTAGTACTATTACATACGGTCAATTATTTGCATTCGTTAAAAAGGAAGCACTACTAGCCTGTCAGGAATTAAAATTTCAAGCAAAATACGGTAATAAACGAAAAGAAATGGGCCCTTTCTGTGAAGCATTTGGCATCACAGGAAAAAAAGCTGCCTCAATAGAAAAGAAACACAAACAAAAATGATTCCTTATAAAAAGCATAAGCCAAAGAAATACAAATATACTCGAAAACATTCAAACGAAGATTATTATCAATCTAAACGAAGAAAATTCTTTCCATTGTTCAATGTATTTCTAAATTCCAAGATGATCTTCTGAATAAAAAATTCCTTCTCCGAATTGATTGTCAATCCGTTAAATTTATTCTTGAAAAAGATGTTCAAAATATTACATCTAAGCAAATTTTTGCTAGATGGAAAGCCACTCTTTCTATTTTTGATTTTGATATAGAGTATCTTAAAGGTTCAAATAATTCCTTACCCGATTTCCTAACTCGTGAATTCTTAACCACAAATTCAAAATGAGTACCGACAAAGGCAAATCTCCGATTCAAAAGACCGTCAATTCCAAAGACTATGAAATAAAAATCTCATCACATTCATCCTCGCCTATTCAAAGTCCCAATAAATTCCAAGTCTTAGGTAATTTTCCTCCTCTTCCTTATGCCATGACTCTTCAAACGCCTTCTGCCAAAATTCAAAACACATCACGCCCTCAGTCAACATCTGATTCATCTCCTTATTTCACTAAAAGGAATCCAGAACATCTACTCCTTACCACCTTTACTGAAATTCCTGATTACAAAACCCTCTCCTCATTTGTTAATAAAATCCTACCTTTTGGTTGTAAATGGATTCCAGACGACCCACTCAAAACTCAACGATATTATGAACTTGTTCTCGTTGACTCTGGCTCTATTGAGCTATATCATTCTATGGACAAAAACAATCCCGACAGAATCTCTTATTCAAAATGCATCATCAAAAGAGTAATCAAACCGACAGAATGGGCATCCTATGCTACAATGAAGGATTTTATAGTCAATTACATTCTAAAAGGTTACTCCTATCATGATTATCGGATGGCCTGGTATCGCGCATTTCTCTACAGACCATTTGATCATTCATAGTTTTTTTACCTTTCATTCAAACTGTCAAGAAGATTTTCCAATTTGGTTCTATGAGTGGTGGCATTCATACGGACCCACAACAGATATTCTACCACCAGCAATACTCAAAGGCTTCAATCCCTACCTACTCAAAGCCAAAGGACTACACTATGTCAAGACAGTATAGTTCTACAGAGAATTCAAGGTTCCATGGATTTTCTGTTGGAGTTACAGAGTTGCTCAACATTATAGTATTGCCGACAAATTTCCTATGAGTCTTTTCCGAGAATTCAAAATTAATTGGTGGGACAAATTTAATCAAGCTCTCTGTTCGGACACAACAGTTACTGAATTCCTCGCCACCGGCAAAAAACTCCAACATCATATTCAACAAATTACCAAGTAAACGGATCCTTCCACTACTCCAAAATCCAACTCCAAAACCCCAGTTCAACTCCCAGACGACTCTGAATCAGAAGACGAATTCCAACAGTTCTTACAATTCCAAAAATTTAAGAAATGCAGAAGCAACTCAATCGTTCCCGGGCAAACTCCATGACATCCTCCACCTCCACCGATCCCATCGGTGGCCAAGATCCCTTTGATATGTAAAGAGAGAGAGAGAGAGAGAGAGAGAGAAGAAAGAGATACTTTTCTGCAGATTCCACCATCAGATCCCTTTGATATGAAATATTAAACACTTTACAGGAAATTGGTATGGCAGTAACTGCCTACAAAACAAACCGACTACAAGAACAAAATGCCACTGTTTACACTGTCACCTGATTCACTGGTCAATTAAAATATTGGTGGGATAACTCATTGACCCTAGAAGACAAACAAACTATTTTAAATCACGAAATAGAAGTATAAGATGCTCAGGGAACAATTACTAAGAAAAATGATTCTACTAGTTTTCTCATCGTCACAATAGCAACACATTTTGTAGGAAACCCTGCAGAAGAATTAGGATCTTCAAAAATATTCCTTACTAACCTTCGATGTCTAACCCTTTCTGATTTTCGATGGTACAAAGATATGTTTCTAACTCATGTGTTAAAACGGTCCGATTCAACCAAATCTTTTTGGAAAGTAAAATTTATTACAGGTCTACCCAATTTATTTTCACAACGAGTTTTCACCAGTATTAAAAAGGCCATGGGAATTGAAGATGATAATATTGATTTTAGTACTATTACATACGGTCAATTATTTGCATTCGTTAAAAAGGAAGCACTACTAGCCGTCAGGAATTAAAATTTCAAGCCAAATACGGTAATAAATGAAAAGAAATGGGCCCTTTCTGTGAAGCATTTGGCATCACAGGAATAAAAGCTCCCTCAATAGAAAAGAAACACAAACAAAAAATGATTCCTTATAAAAAGCATAAGCCAAAGAAATACAAATATTCTCAAAAATATTCAAACGAAGATTATTATCAATCTAAAAGAATTACTTGTTATAAATGTTGCAAACCTGGTCACATCGCAAGTAAATATAAATTAAAAGGCAAAAATAGAATTAATGAAATCATAGACAATCTATCAGATATAGATTCAAACATAAAAGAAAAATTTAAAGAAAAATTACAACTCTGTTCTGAAATTAATAAAATATCTGAAGATGATGGATTTTACTATTCTTCAAGTTCTAGTGACCATACGTGTACATGTAAACAAATTAATATGATTAATACAAGAAACACTCTAAAATTACCTAAGGCAAAAAATTTAAAAAAAGATTCAAAAGAATTGATATTCGATATGATACAATAGATTGCAGACCCGGAAAAACAAAAGGAACATTTAGAAAAATTGAAAACCCTAATAATCAATGAAGAAGACAATACGGATAAACTAATTCAACCTTTTAGTATCTCAAAACTTTTTGAGACCTATCCCGTAAATTCAACCTTGAAGCCCCAACCAAATAGCATTCATGAACTTCGAATAGAAATAAAATTATTAAAAGAAGAAATTAAGAATATTAAAGAAAATTTAAGCCAAATAGAAAAAAAAAAATTTAGCATACGAAACCCAAATGTGCCTTATTCAGACTCAACTCGATAAAGGAAAAGAAATTGCAACCATATCGGAAGAAGAGTTACCTTTCTCATTAAACGAAATCACCATTTCAACCACTGAACCCTCTGACTCTAACTTCATTTCAACTATTAAGGGATTCACATATCAGAAATGGTTTGTATTCATAAATGTTACAATTCACAATTCTAAATTCACAATATTCATAGGGGAACCATAACACCAATCAATAGATCAATAGAATTTGCAAACAAATTTCCCGATGAAATTAAAGATAAAACCCAGTTACAAAGATTTTTAGGATGTTTAAATTACGTATCTGATTTCATCCCAAAAATACGAATAATTTGTGCACCACTATTTCAAAGACTCCAAAAAAATCCACCAGCATGGTCTGATAAGCATACTTAAATAGTCAAACAAATTAAAGAGAAAGTCCATTCATTACCATGTCTATGCATTCCTCATCCTCATGCATTCATGATAGTTGAAACAGATGCATCGGATATAGGATATGGTGACATACTGAAACAAAGATTTCAACAAACATCTCATGAGCAACTGGTTAGATTTCATTCTGGTGTATGGCTCGGTCCTCAAAAATCTTACTCCACCATCAAAAAGGAAATTCTTTCCATTGTTCAATGTATTTCTAAATTACAAGATGATCTTCTGAATAAAAAATTCCTTCTCCGAATTGATTGTCAATTCGCTAAATTTATTCTTGAAAAAGATGTTCAAAATATTGCATCTAAGCAAATTTTTGCTAGATGGCAAGCCATTCTTTCTATTTTTGATTTTGATATAGAGTATCTTAAAGGTTCAAATAATTCCTTACCCGATTTCCTAACTCGTGAATTCTTAACCACAAATTCAAAATGAGTACCGACAAAGGCAAATCTCCGATTCAAAAGACCGTCAATTCCAAAAACTATGAAATAAAAATCTCATCACTTTCTGAAATCACCTAGAGGGGGGGGTGAATTGGTGATGGCTATATGAAATATGACAATAATGTGGAATTTAAATCTACTTAAAACAATAAGCTCAAATTAAAACACTTGCAAGATAAAAGGCAGTAAGTAAAGCAAGTAATAAATAGAGATTGAGTTTAGAGAAATTTGAGCAAACGCAAACACGAAGATATGTTTCCGAGGTTCGAGCCACGCTCTACGTCCCCGCCTTCACACTTGAAGGATTTCCACTATTGGTGATCCCACTGGATCCTCAATACAAGGACGCACTTGTCCTGTCTCTCGGTGTCGCTACAACACTTTGAAGTACACCCGCTCAATTGAGGCCGATGCCTCTACAACTTCTCAAATGAAGAAAACTTGATCACACTTGATCAAAAAGCTCACTTTGCACAATCCTATAACCAATATGAAGGAGATGATACCTGGGATTGTGTAGTGCAAAAGGACTAGAGAGAAGTAGAGGATTGCTTCAAAAATGTGTAGGGAATTTTTGGCTTTGGTGAGAAAATCTTTTCTAAAAAGAAAAACTAAAGTGTTTGGCTTGGAAATAATTTTCTTGCTTAAAAATCTTTTCTATATTTCAAAATCTTGTATTTTATCATGTTGAAATGACCCACTATTTATAGTGGAAGAAAAATATGGTAAACAGCTTAAGAGATTTGTTGGGGTGAGATCCCAACAAAATCTGTCAGAAAATAGAGCTGTTGGAGTCTGTCAGACTTTCTGACAGCTAACGGTCGACCGGGCCGGTCGACCGCCAACGGTCATATTTCTGACCGTTGGGGGAAAACGGTCGGCCGACTCGGTCGACCGCAGCTCTGCATAAAAGAGGAACTCTAACGGTCGGCCGACCCGGTCGACCAAAATAAACAGAGAGCACTGACATACGACCGGGGCGGTCGGCCGACGTGCACACATGCACAACCGTGCACGTCGGTCGACTGGGTCGGTCGACCGGACTCTGTCAGATCTGTTTATTCAGAGTCTGCAAAAAGGAAAAGATGTTTTGGTTCAAACATTTTGTTTAAGGATTTGAAAACAATATTCTAGGTCTTATAAAAACTTAGAGTGAGATCATAGATCAACCCCCAAACATGTTAGATCATTATTTGGTAAAAATCCTTTTTGATAGAATGATTTTCTAAAACTGGTTTTTCCAAAACATGGTATTTCTAAAAAACTAAGTTAGAAATTCTGATATAAAACTTGTTTTGAAGTCATGAAGCAATACTAAGTGTGAGTGAGTGACAATCCCAAGTAGTATTCTACCTCTATCATATAGGTTTTGACAAAATATCTAAAAGATAAAAAGTAAATTACAAATCTTGAATCTTTTTCTTTTATGTTTGATCCCGAAGCTTTTCTACCATGCAAGGCTTAGGAATCCAAATCTTTAGCGGCGTCCAAATTGTGAGTCTTGATGTGGAGCCGTCAAATTAACTTGTTTTAAACCTGAAACTCTTTTAAACAAGATTGTTAAAAACATAACTAAATATGTTTTGTTATCATCAAAATATCGGGCTAATGGCCTTTGGGCCAACAATCTCCGTCTTTTTGATGATGACAAAACATATATAGTTATCACAAATATTTTGGGTGGAGACTTCAAGTGAAGCTCCCCCTCAACACATGCATATAAACAAATAGCACTACTAGTATATTGAAAATGAAGCATATGTCAATCAACCATACAAAATGGATAATGGATGTCATAGATAAAAGAGTCATATCCATAAGAACATAAACACCATGTCCACAAAGCATAAGTGTTGGCCCAAAGGCCATTATCCCGATATTTTGATGATGACAAACCATATTTAGTTATGTGTTTAACAATCTTGTTTAAAAGAATTTCAGGTTTAAAACAAGTTGATTTGACGGCTACACATCAAGACTCACAAGTTTGGATGCCGCTAAAGATTTGCATTCTCAAGCCCAGCACGGTAGAAAAGCTTCGGAATCAAAACATTGAAGAAAAGAACAAGATTTGTATTTTACTTTTATGTTTAGATATTTTGTCAAAACCTAGATGATAGAGGTAGATTATTTGGGATTGTCACTCACACACACTTAGTTTTGCTTCATGGCTTCAAAACTATTTTTATTTCAGAATTTCTAACTTAGTTTTAGAAATACCATGTTTTGGAAAAACCGTTTTTAGAAAAACATTTTATCAAAAGGATTTTTACCAAAAATGATCTAACATGTTTGAGTGTTGATCTATGATCATACTCTTAGTTTTATTAGGTCTAGAACCTTATTTTCAAATCCTTAAACCAAAAATGTTTGAACCAAAAATTTCCTTTCCATTTTTGGCAGACTCTGTTTAAACAGATCTGACAGTCTCCGGTCGACCGACCCAGTCGACCGACGTGCACGGCTGTGCATGTGTGCACGTCGGCCGACCGCTCGGGTCGACCGGGCACTTGTCAGTGCTCTCTGTTTATTTCGGTCGACCGAGTCGGCCGACCGTTTTCCCCCAACAGTTAGAAATATGATCGTTGGCGGTCGACCGGCCCGGTCGACCGTTAGCTGTCAGAAAGTCTGACAGACTCCAACAGCTCTATTTTCTGACAGATTTTTGTTGGGATCTCACCCCAACGAATCTCTTTAGCTGTTTTACCCTGTCTTTCATCCACTATATATAGTGAGTCATTTCAACATGATAAGACAACAATTTTTACAATATTTACAAGTTTTCAAAAGCATTTCTTTTAGAAAAGATTTTCATCAAAGCCAAAATTTCCAAACACCTACTTGAAGCAAATCCCTCTACTTCACTCTAGTCATTTGCACTTCACAATCCCAAGTACTATCTCTACATATTGGTTATAGGATTGTGCTAAGTGAGCTTTTTGTGATCAAGTGTGATCTGTTGGCCCAAAGGCCCATCACTCTAGTTTTGATGATGATCAACTCATGTAGTTATAGTACTAATGATCTTGTGCTTAATTAGTGATAGATTTATGATCAAGATCTTAGTAGGTGTGGAGCTTCAACAAAGGATTTAAAGACACAGTTTGGAGCTAGCACCGGTTGATTCACGAGCCTATGCATCAAGATCACATCAAGTACTAATGAGGAGTCGAGCTCGTTGGATTGCATTTGGACTAAGTCAAGAAGATGAGAAGACTTCAAGGGAAGACTTCAAGATCAAGACTTGTATCTAGGTATAAGATTTTGTTTTTGTTTTTAGATAAAATGTAAAGGATAGAATAGTTGGTGGATTGCTCAAGTATATATCACACACACACTCTTGATTTAGTTGTCTTTTCATAAAAGAATTTTCAGTTTAGAAAATACTTTCACTTTGGAAAAATATCATTTTGGTTTTTGGTGTTTCTTATTTACATGTCTTTAAACCAAAACCATATTTAGAGATTAATGTCAAAAACATAGATATTTCATCTTATTTGTGTAGTGGATCATATCCATACACATTATGCCTAAATGAATTCAAAATATCTAGTTTTTGTATTTAAAGGAGTTTTGGAAAATACAAGTTTTCATTTGAGCCAATATTTTTCTACTTACAAAAATAGTCCAATCTTTTATAACATGCCTTGATTTTGTGCAAGCATGTTTGTTTATCAAAGTATATTGGTAAAACTAATTTTGTAGATTTTCTGAGTATTTATGGGATTTTATTTGAACCAAAAAGAACAACTTTCAAATCCCAGTTTTTCTGTGTTTCAGGCTTCAGCGGTCGACCTGACGGTCGACCGAGTCTGAAGTCGGCCGACCGGATGAGTCGACCGACGTGCACAGACGTGCACGCCTTGACCTGGCAGATGCCGGTCGCCCGACACAGTCGACCGGAACTGAGAGCAGTGCTCTCTGTTCTTTTGGGTCGACCGGGCGGTCGACCGGAGGCTCCAACGGTCGGATTTTTGAACGTTGGCGGTCGACCGGGCGGTCGACCGATAGGGCCTGGTCGACCGATAGGTCTGACAGACCCAACGGCTAGTTTCTGGCAGCCTATATAAATGGGGGTTTGGTCATTGTTTTGAGCTAAGATTTTGGAGACTCTTAAAGCCAGTTTCTCTTATTCATTTCAGAGGGTTTTCTCCACAAAATTTGAGAGCAAATATTTCCAATCAAAAGGAAAGTTTTATCAAGAGTGTTTAAAGAGATTTCTTGAGTTTTTCACCATAGCTTCTTTCCTTGCTTTCTCACAATCACTTGAGCTATCCATTGTCTATTTATCCATAGGATTGTGTTGTGAGAGTTTTCATTTGGTGATCAAGTGTTTAGATCACCAAGAGATCTTTTCTTTGTTCTTTGAGGAAACGGGCAAGTGTGCTCATGGTGGTTTAGAGTTCGGTTGTGAACTTTTGGTGTGAGGAGCGGCCTCGGCAAGCTAGTGGGCTTGCGTGTGTACGGGACTAGAGAGTCCGAGGGATTGTAGGTGTTGCGGCACCAAGGAGAGATCCATTGGGATCGAGCATAGTGGAAATCCTTCGTGTGTCGAAGGCGGGGATGTAGAGCAAGTGTGCTCGAACCTCGAAACAAATCCCTTGTGTTTGCAATTGCTCACTCTCTCTCTCTTTGTCTCTTGTTATATCTTGCATTCAATTATTGCGTCTATCTTTACATGCATGATATACTTGTGTGCTTAATTCATATATACTTGCTTGGGTTTGTTTGCTAGCACTTGTATTCAACCAAGAGAGCCAACGCGGCAACTCAACCCATTCAAGGGGAATCTAGAGGAGTTAGTCCAGAGCCCTTCACGGGGAATTCAGCTACACTCTTGTTTTATACATAGTGTTTAGTGTAATAGTTTTGGTTGGGCCTTAATAGTTTTTAATTCCGCATTATTTTCCTTTAAGTGACCATTAGATTAGCCATCACCTATTCACCCCCCCTCTAGGTGATTTTCATGATCAACTTTCTTCTTGAGCGAAGTTGTAGAGGCATCGGCCTCAAGCGAGCTAGTGTGCTCCAAGTGGTGTTGCGGCATCACGAGAGATAGGACAAGTGTGTCCTTGTATTGGAGATCCAGTGGGATCAACAATAGTGGAAATCCTTCAAGTGTGAAGGCGGGGACGTAGAGCGTGGCTCGAACCTCGGAACATATCCTCGTGTTTGCGTTTGCTCAAATTTCTCTAAACTCAATCTCTCTTTATTACTTGCTCTATTTATTGCCTTTTATCTTGCAAGCATTTTAATTTGAGCTTATTGTTTTAAATAGATTTTAATTTCGCATTATTGCCATATTTCATATAGCCATCACCTATTCACCCCCCTTTAGGTGATTTCAATTGGTATCAGAGCCTAACCCTACTATCTGGTTTAACCACCTTAGGGAGATCCTTGTATTTGGCTATATCACTTTGTTGCATTCTTCATTTGTTGTGCATTTTATTCATTTTCTATGGCATCCCTTGATTTTTCTAGCATCAAGTCCCCACCCAAATTTGATGGCTTGAACTTCCCTATTTTGAAGGTCAAGATGAACCTCTTCCTTAAGTCCCTAGAAGTTAGGGTAGCTAGGGCCATAACTAAAGAATTTGTAGAACCTCTCACCGATGAGAGATCATGGTCCGAGGACACCACCAAGGACTATGAGGCCAATGCTAGGGCTCAATATGCATTAACTCAAGCCCTTAATGAAGATGACCTCTCACGCATCATAAATTGTAAATCCGCATATGAAGTGTGGAATGTTTTAATTGTGACTCATGAGGGAACGTCACAAGTCAAGAGATCTAAAATTGACTTGCTTCGTTCTCAATATGAGAATTTTTATATGCTTGAGAATGAGAGCATTGATGACATGCTCACTCGTTTCACCAAAATAACAAATGCTTTATCTTCTTTAGGTGATGCGATCGATAATGACCAAAAGATTCGAAAGGTCATTAGAGCTCTTCCCAAAGCTTGGGAAGTCAAGGCAACCACCCTCAAAGAACTCAACGATAGGGAGGAGATGGACTTCTCCGGTTTCATCAGAAATCTCAAGACCCATGAGATGGAGATGAAAGTTAGAGAAGAAAGGGAGGCGCCAAAGAAGAAAGCTCTCGCCTTCAAAGCCACTCCAACCAACCATGACGAGGAAGACTCATCGGAAGATTGCGATGAAGACTTTGCCATGCTCATCCAAAAGGTGGGCAAGATGTTCTACAAGAAGGGGAGGCAAAGCAACTTCCGAAGAGGGAAACCTCAAGGAAGATTCGAAAGGAAAAGAGAGGAGCCGGGTCCTTGCTTTCATTGCAAGAAGATCGGACACCTCATTGCCGATTGCCCCGCTCTCCAAGTTACCACCTCCAAGAACGGCCCAAAGAAGAAGAAGGCAATGGTGGCCACGTGGGACGATACGGAGTCGGAATCCGAAGAGGAGAACGACGCCGCACACATGTGCCATGGCACATGGAGATGATGCTTCTAAGGTAACTCTCGACAACTCCATTGAAGATGATGAATTGACTATGGATGAGTTAGCTCAATTCTTTGAAGAACTACAACATAGATATGAGATTTCGCAATCTCATAACAAGAAATTAAAAAGAGAAAATGATTCTTTGAAAGATAAAATTAATATTATTGAAAAAGAGAAAAATGATTTGACAAATGCTTTTAAGAAAATAAAGATTGATTTTGAAAACTATAAATTAGCTTGTAAAGGGAAAACCCCCATTGTATCTTGTAATAAAAATGATTTTATTGAAACTCAAAAACGGGTTGATGTTTTAGATTAACTCTTAAAAAATGTGCTTTTGATTTAAGTATGTTTGCATCTAGGTTTCCCAAAGGAGTAACCAAGGGAAACACACTCACCATGCACGGAAACATGCACACACTCACAAGCATGCTCACATGTATGGTAGTGGTAGGATTTATGTTTGCACACACTGTGGCCGCAGAGGCCATTTAGAAAATTTTGTTTTGCTAAACATAACATGACTAATAAACATGTTTGGGTTCGCCCCGGTACTAACCCCAAAGGACCCAAAAAGATATGGGTACCAAAAGACACACCAAATTTAGTTGAAACAGGTGGGTCTTCATCCTCCAAGACTTAGGGGGAGACGGTGCCCGGGTGGTGGATGCATCAAAGCTTAAAGATCACATCGCGCTTGCATCACTATCATGGAGGCACCTATTTTGGAGAATACCCTCGGTTTGGTAATTTCTCCATTTAAAAAGTTTTTTTTTGTTTATATACATATGCATAGGATTGTTAGTTTACTTTTGTGCTACATTGATATGTGTTAGTGTTACATTTCCTTCATGCCTGTGTATATGCCTTGTTCTAATTCATGTTATCTTGCTTTATGTCATTTTTTTTGTTGTGTCCACATGTCTAGTTTTGAACATATATCTATATTCACATTTTGTCAAAATTAAAATAAATATTTAAAATTCATATTTAAAGAAAATACATTAGAGATGGCAATTGCGCACCTCAACTCATATTTAGAGGAATCTCGAGGATGGAGTTCAGAACCCTTCACCGGGTATTCGGCTTCAACATCTCTAAACCTTTGTTTTTATATGGAAAATAAAAAGGAAAAATATTTGTGTAAATTTTGTTGATAATTATAACTAATTTAAATCATGTTTTAAAACCTTGTATGTTGAAAATATTCTTCTTATTATTTTCAGACAATTTTAGATATTTTTTTGGGAGTCTTTGCTGCTGACAGGTTTTGGGCAAGACCGGCCGACCAGATCTGAGATCCGGCCGACCGACCTTGCCTGGAAGTATGCTTTTTACCTCTTCTCTGTAGCCGGCCGACCGGTGCAGTCGACCGTTTCAACTGTCAGAGCTCTCGGGTAATTTCGGCCGACCGGTGCGGTCGACCGTTTAGTCTGTCAGTGGTCTCGGGTATTTTCGGTCGACCAGACCGGTCGACCGGGCGACGGGAATCTGTCTTTTACCCACCCTATTTAAAGCCCAATCTCTATCTCTCTCTCTCTCTCTCTCTTCTCTCTCTCTCTCTCTCTCTCTCATTCTCACCGGCGACTCTTCTTCTCCCTCTCTCTAAAAACCCTAATCACCTCTTCCCACCTCAAATCCAACTTAAATCCTAGCTTCATACTCTCAAATCTTTGCTGGATCGTCTCTTTCAGGCCCGATCTACGTTCAATCTCAGGGATTTTTGGTTGTGGGTCCTTGATCTCTCTTCCATCAAGGTAAAAATATCATTTTTATTTAGATCTTGCTTTCCATCTTGTTGTTCATCCTAGTTTTGTCAAGATCTACCCTTCACCTAGATTAGATCAAGCCCCAATATTGTTTTTGACCTAGATCTTCATTTTAACCTAAAAGAAATTATGCCTAAAAGATCTAGAGCTGAGAAGGGAAAATCAGTAGTCCCTTCTTCTTCCTCCACCAGACCTAAACCTCCATTTGTTTTCGATCTTGCTGAAAATCGGTATATCCTTCTTTCGAGGAGAACCATTATTTCTGGGAGATGTGTTGTCCTGCAAGATTTTGAGCACCTCAATATCCCATAAATTTTAAGGAATAATTCATTGGATCAGTTTATGGCTATTAGAGATCCCGTGTATACCTCACTCATACCTTACATTTACACAAATCTTGCTTATGAGGGAAACCGGGTTAGGACTAGGGTCCTTGGGAGAGACATCGACATCCCTCTCCAATAATTTGCTGACCTTCTTCATCTCTCCTGTGAAGGAGCTGATGTGTATTCCTTTGATCTCCATGATTTCGAGTATCCGGCCGGTGAGTCTTCGCTCACCGCGTCCACCTTGCTCCACGGGGATGATAACCCCAGCTTAGTGAGGAATGAGGAGGTGAACAAATTCACACTCACCGCTCAAGTCTGCGCTAAATTTGTATTCTATAACATATTGCCCAAATCTAGTGAATACAGTCATGCTAGGGGTCCTGTTCCTCTGATTGTCTATTGCCTTCTGAAAGGCATTAAGATAAACATCCCCCGATTTATCATCTCTCACATGACCTCCGATCATGTCCGTGTCCCCACTAGGCATTTGCCTTATGGGATGCTTATCTCATATCTCCTAAACAACTAGATTTTGATCTGTCCTCTGAGATACCCTCTGAACCCTCCGTGAACCTGAACAGCACTCTTTTGAAAAGGATGCAACCTAGGGTGCGTCATCCCACCCCCGAGCAGCCTCTTATTCCTCCTGCTCATGTTCCAGGGTCTTCATCTGCCCCAGGGTCTTCATCTGCCCCAGGGACTTCCTCTGCTCCAAGGCTATCCATTCCTTCAGACCTTCAGGCCTTCATTTCCTCTAAGCTTCGTACTCAGTTTCAGGAGCATCAGTCTTGGGTGACCGCTGAAATTCAGCAGTGACTTACCCAGATTTCTGCGGCGGATGCAGCACATCGCGCGGAGATGGACTCTCGTTATCAGGGACTTCGCAATGATATGTCCTATTTTGCTGATTCCATGCGATACATGGATTCGCAATTTAGTGCACTCTTTATGAAGTACAACATGCTTGGTCTAGACCCCACGCCGTTTGCCCGACCGCTTCCTTCCTCCGGCCCTCCATTTCCCGCTAGGGCCCCTTCTGCTTCTTCAGCACCACAGCCAGGTGTTGCAGCTATTGATCCAGAGGAGGAGGCTTCAGACGATGATGATGAGGATGAGGAGATGGCTGCAGGTGATGATGAGGACGACGATGAGGAGGACGACGATGAGGAGGAGGACGACGATGATGAGTGACTTCCCCTTTTGATGATGTCAAAAAGGGGGAGAGATATTCATGAGAGACTTCCTTGGGCTTATATTTTGTTGGCTTGTATTTTGTATTTTGTATTTTGTGTGTTGGACACATTTCGGTATTTTATTTCTGTTTAGTATTTTGGACATGTATTTGATGTTTGTGTGGACATGTGTCTTTACTTTTATGTCTTGGATGAACATGTGTTATTTATGGCATGAGTTATCTTTCTGGCATAGACATGTGTATGGTTGTTTATTATTTGTGTTATTTACCTATGTCTGAGTATCCTTTTATAATATGCATGTGTTGAGGGGGAGCTTCACTTGAAGTCTCCACCCAAAATATTTGTAATAACTATATATGTTTTGTCATCATCAAAAAGGGGGAGATTGTTGGCCCAAAGGCCATTAGCCCGATATTTTGATGATGACAAACTATTTAGTTATGTGTTTAACAATCTTGTTTAAAAGAATTTCAGGTTTAAAACAAGTTGATTTGACGGCTACACATCAAGACTCACAAGTTTGGACGCCGCTAAAGATTTGCATTCCCAAGCCCAGCACGGTAGAAAAGCTTCAGAATCAAAACATTGAAGAAAAGAACAAGATTTGTATTTTACTTTTATGTTTAGATATTTTGTCAAAACCTAGATGATAGAGGTAGATTATTTGGGATTGTCACTCACACACACACTTAGTTTTGCTTCATGGCTTCAAAACTATTTTTATTTCAGAATTTCTAACTTAGTTTTAGAAATACCATGTTTTGGAAAAACCGTTTTTAAAAAAACATTTTATCAAAAGGATTTTTACCAAAAATGATCTAACATGTTTGAGTGTTGATCTATGATCATACTCTTAGTTTTATTAGGTCTAGAACCTTATTTTCAAATCCTTAAACTAAAAATGTTTGAACCAAAAATTTCCTTTCCCATTTTTGGCAGACTCTGTTTAAACAGATCTGACAGTCTCCGGTCGACCGACCCAGTCGACCGACGTGCACGGCTGTGCTTGTGTGCACGTCGGTCGACCGCTCGGGTCGACCGGGCACTTGTCAGTGCTCTCTGTTTATTTCGGTCGACCGATCGGCCGACCGTTTTCCCCCAACGGTCAGAAATATGACCGTTGGCGGTCGACCGGCCCGGTCGACCATTAGCTGTCAGAAAGTCTGACAGACTCCAACAACTCTATTTTCTGACAGATTTTTGTTGGGATCTCACCCCAACGAATCTCTTTAGCTGTTTTACCCTGTCTTTCATCCACTATATATAGTGGGTCATTTCAACATGATAAGACAACAATTTTACAATATTTACAAGTTTTCAAAAGCATTTCTTTTTAGAAAAGATTTTCATCAAAGCCAAAATTTCCAAACACCTACTTGAAGCAAATCCCTCTACTTCACTCTAGTCATTTGCACTTCACAATCCCAAGTACTATCTCTACATATTGGTTATAGGATTGTGCTAAGTGAGCTTTTTATGATCAAGTGTGATCAACTTTCTTCTTGAGCGAAGTTGTAGAGGCATCGGCCTCAAGCGAGCTAGTGTGCTCCAAGTGGTGTTGCGGCATCACGAGAGATAGGACAAGTGTGTCCTTATATTGGAGATCCAGTGGGATCAACAATAGTGGAAATCCTTCAAGTGTGAAGGCGGGGACGTAGAGCGTGGCTCAAACCTCAGAACATATCCTCGTGTTTGCGTTTGGTCAAATTTCTCTAAACTCAATCTCTCTTTATTACTTGCTCTATTTATTGCCTTTTATCTTGCAAGCATTTTAATTTGAGCTTATTGTTTTAAATAGATTTTAATTCTACATTATTGTCATATTTCATATAGCCATCATCTATTCACCCCCCTCTAGGTGATTTCAATAAGTACATGTCCAAAATACTAAACAAAACACCATGTGTCCAACAACACAAAATACAAAATAGATAATACAGCCCAAGAAGTCTCTCATAAATATCTCTCCCCCTTTTTGACATCATCAAAGAAGGGGAAAATCTCTAAATCACTCATCACCATCATCATCCTCAGAATCGGCCTCCTCGGACGAGTCGTCCTCATCTCCTTCAGCCATCTCCTCATCACCATCATCATCATCCTCCTCATCATCATCTGAAGCCTCCTCCTCTGGATCGATCGCTGCAACACTTGGCTGAGGTGCTGGAGGAGCAGAAGGGGCCCTAGCTGGAAATGGAGGGCCGGAGGAAGGAAGCGGTCGGGCAAACGTCGTAGGGTCTGGAGCTCGCATGTTGTACTTCAAGTAGAGAGCACCAAATTGCGAATCCATGTATCGCATGGAATCAGCAAAGTAGCACATATCGTTTCAAAGTCCCTGATAGCAAGTGTCCATCTTCTCGCGATGTGCTGCTAACTCCGCAGAAATCTGGTTTTGGCGCTGCTGGATCTCAGCGGAAATCAAAGAATGATGCTCCTGGAACTGAGCTCGAAGCTCATAAGAAATAAAGGACTGGAGGTCTGAGGGAATAGATGACCCTGGAGCAGAAGAAGATCCTGGAAGAGAGGAAGACTCTGGAACAGAAGTAGGAGGAATAGGAGGCTGCTCAGGAGCGGGATGACGCATCCCAGCTTGCATCCTCTTAAGAAGAGTGTCGTTCAGGTTTATAGAAGGGTCTGAGGGTCTCACAGAGGACAAGTCAAAATCAAGTTGTTTTAGAAGATAGGAGATTAGCATCCATAAGGCAAATGCTTAGTGGGGACAAAAACATGTTCTGAAGTCATGTGAGAAATGATGAACCTGGCAAAGTTTATCTTAATGCCTTTAAGAAGGCAATAGACAATTAGTGGGATAGGTCCTCTGGCGTGACTATATTCACCAGATTTGGGCAGAATGTTATAAAACACAAATTTAGCGAGAACTTGAGCGGTGAGTGTGAGTTTCTCACCTCCTCATTCCTCACTAAGCCGGGGTTGTCATCCCCGTGGAGTAAAGTTGACGCGGTGAGCGCAGACTCACCGGCCGGATACACAAAATCATGCAGGTCATAGAAGTAGACATCAACTCCTTCACAGTAGAGATGCAGAAGCTCAGCAAAATCTTGGAGAGAGATATCTATGTCTCTTCCAAGAACCCTAGACCTAACCCGGTTACCCTCATAAGCAAGATTAGTGTAAAAGTATGGTATGAGTGAGGTGTACACGGGTTCTCTAATAGACATGAACTGATCCAAAGAGTTATTCCTCAAAATTTGTGGGATATTAAGATGTTCAAAATCTTGAAGGACAACACATCTACCAGAAATAATAGTTCTCCCCGAAAGGAGGATATATCGATTTTCTGCTTGATCGGAAACAAAGGGAGGTTTGGTTTGGTGGAGGAAGAAGAAGGGGCTATTGATTTTCCCTTCTCGGATCTAGATCTTTTAGGTAGATTTTTTTTTTAGGTTGAAATGATAGATCTGTTGGCCCAAAGGCCATTATCCCGGTTATTTTGATGATAGCAAAACGTATTTAGTTATGTATTTAATAATCTTGTTTAAAAGTATTTCAGGTTCAAGAAACAGATTTTGACGACTCCGCTAAAAGACTCACATATTTGGAGCTCGCCCAAGATTTGCACTCCCAAGCTAAAGCACATAGGAAGCTTCGGGAATTTGCGCTAAAGAATAAATCAAGAAAAAGATCAAGAATCCAAGATGTGTACTTTGTTTATTTTCATTTTAGAATATTTTGTCAAAACTAAATAGTAGAAGTAGAGATATGGGATATCACACACACACATTTTCTAGAGTGATTTTTGGCTTCAAAAATACTTTCTATTTTCATTTCCAAACTTATTTTTAGATGAACTTATTTATTTTAGAAATACGATTTTAGAAAGACTAGTTTTTGGAAAAACATTTCATGGAAAATCAAGTTTTTATCAAAAGAATTTTTACCAAGTATTTTACCTTGTTAGTAGTATGACACATGCTCATACTCTATGATTTTTCAAGACCAAAACATTTTATCCAAGACCCAAAACCAAATCCAAAATTGTCCAAGTCCTGTAAATTCTGATTTTTCAGAAACTCACAGTGACCGGTCGACCGGCAGTCGACCGGGACTCGACCGACATGCACAACTGTGCATGTGCGTATCAGTCGACTGGGAGTCGACCGATACTCGACCGGCCCAAACCTTTGCTCTCTGGAAATTGCCAGTCGACCGACCCGGTCGACCGGTGAGCCCCAACGGTCGGATTTTCGACCGTTGGCGGTCGACCGACCCGGTCGACCGGTAGTCTGTCAAAAGTTCTGACAGACTCAACAGCTATATTTTTCTGACTCTTTGACTTTAGGGATTTGTCTCCAACGAATCTCTTGAGCAGTTTTTGACCCCTATAAATAGGTGGTCACTTCATATGAAATGACTAATGATTTTAGAGCTATCAAGTGCAATTTACAAGAGTTGTGAAAAGATTTCAAAGTTCATTTTAGAAAAGATTTTTCTCTCCAAAGCCTAAATTTCATACACCTTACTTGGAGCCTATTCCTCTACTTCTCTCTAGTTTTGCACTACACAATCCCATACTCTAAGTCTACTATTTGGTTCTAGGATTGTGCTTAGTGAGCCTTTTGTAAAGTGATCAAGTGTGATCACTTCCATTGTAATTGAGTGAAGTTGTAGAGGCATCGGCCTCAAGGCGAGCTAGTGTGCTCAAGGTGGTGTAGTGGCATCACGGGAGACGGACAAGTGTTGTCCTTGTATTGTTGATCCGGTGGGATCCTCAATAGTGGAAATCCTTCAAGTGTGAAGGCGGGGACGTAGAGCGTGGCTCGAACCTCGGAAACATATCGGCGTGTTTGCGTTTGCTCAAATTCTTCTAACTCTATCTCTTTAATTACTTGCACCTTTACCTTGTTTAATTCTTGCAAGTATTTGTATTGTGATAATTGTTAGAGTTAATTTTAAATTCCGCATAATTGCCATTATCATATAGCCATCACCTATTCACCCCCCTCTAGGTGATTTCAATTGGTATCAGAGCCTAACCCTAGATTTGGTTTAACCACCTTAGGGAGATCCTTCATTTGGCTATATATTTGCTTGTTGTTGTTTGTTGCATTTTACTTGCTTGTGCATTCATGGCATCCATGGACTTTTCTAGCATTAAATCCCCTCCCAAATTTGATGGCTTGAACTTTCCTATTTGGAAAGTCAAGATGAACTTGTTTTTGAAATCCTTAGGTGTTAGGGTAGCTAGGGCCATTACCAAAGACTTCATTGAACCAACTAGTGATGAGAGCACATGGTCCGAGGATACTTCCAAAGACTATGAAGCAAATGCTAGGGCACAATATGCATTAACACAAGCACTTAATGAAGATGACCTTGCACGCATCATTAATTGTAAATCGGCATATGAAGTTTGGAACATGCTTATTGTGACTCATGAGGGAACGTCACAAGTCAAGAGAGCAAAAGTTGACTTGTTACGTTCTCAATATGAAAATTTTTACATGATTGATAATGAGAGCATTGATGACATGCTCACTCGCTTTACAAAGATAACTAATGCTCTTTCTTCCTTAGGCGACAAGATTGACAACGATCAAAAGATAAGGAAGGTGATTCGAGCTCTTCCCAAAGCTTGGGAAGTCAAGGCGACAACCCTCAAGGAACTAAATGACAAGGAGGAGATGGACTTCTCCGGCTTCATCGGCAATCTCAAAACACATGAGATGGAGATGAAGGTTCGAGAAGAAAGGGAGGCTCCAAAGAAGAAATCAATAGCCTTCAAAGCCGCTCCAACCATTCAAGACGAGGATGATTCATCGGATGAGTGCGATGAAGACTTCGCCATGCTCATCCGGAAGGTGGGCAAGATGTTTTACAAAAAGGAAGACAAAGCAATTTCCGGCGAGGAAAACCTCAAGGAGATTTGAAAGAAAAGAGAGGAGCCCGGTCCTTGCTTCCATTGCAAGAAGATCGGTCACCTCATTGCCGATTGCCCCGCTCTCCAAGCGACCACATCCAAGAACGGGCAAAGAAAGAAGAAAGCAATGGTGGCTACTTGGATGACACGGAGTCGGAATCCGAAGAGGAAGTCGACGCCGCGCACATGTGTTTCATGGCACATGGGGAGGATGCACCAAAGGTAACTCTAGAAAACTCTTTAGATGAGGATGAGTTAACTATGGATGAACTTGCACATTTTTTGAAGAATTGCAAAATAGGTATGAGATTTCACAATCTCATAATAAGAAATTAAAAAGGGAAAATGAGCTTTTGAAAAATAAATTTGAAATAGTTGTAAATGAGAAAAATACTTTGTCTAGTTCATTTGAAAAATTGAAAATTGATTTTGATAAGTATAAACTTGCAAATAAGGGTAAAACCCCCATAGTTTCAATTGATAAAAATGATTTTGTTGAGATCCAAAAACGTGTTGAAGCTTTAGACTCAAATTTAAAAAATTATGCTTTTGATTTGAAAAAGATTGCATCTAAATTTCCTAAGGGAGTACCCCAAGGGAAACATGCACATCATACACATACACATGCACGGAAACATGCTCACACATATAAGCATGCATACATGTATGGTAGTGGTAGAATTTATGTTTGCACGCATTGTGGCCGCAAAGGCCATTTAGAAAAATTTTGTTATGCTAAAAATAATGTTAATAATAAATATGTTTGGGTTCGCCCCGGTACTAACCCCAAAGGACCCTCAAAGATTTGGGTACCAAAAGATCCTCCAAATGTAGGTGATACAGGTGGATCTACTTCCTCCAAGACTTAGGGGGAGACGGTGCCCGGGTGGTAGATGCAACTAAGCTCAAAGTTCAAATCTAGCTTGCATCGCTATCGTGGAGGCACCTATTTTTGGAGATTGCCCTTAAATTGGTAATATCTCCATTTTAAAATAGTTGTTGATTTTTGGTAATGTATACATGTGTATAGAATTGATAGTTTGCTTTTGTATTCCATTGATACATGCCTATATAGAACTACTTTTCTATCATGTTGTGTACATGCCTTGCGTTAATTTTCATATCTTGTATTTTTATGCCTTATGTCATATTTGTCCACATGTCCATATTTTTGTGTATCTATATGTATATACCATTTTTCAAAAGTATAAATTAATAATCAAAATTTCTTGTTTAAACAAATACCTTAAAGATGGCAATTGCGCACCTCAACTCATTCAAGAGGAATCAAGAGGATGAAGTTCAGAACCCGTCACTGGGTATTCGGCTTCAACATCTTTAAATCTTTGTTTAAATTTGTGAAATAAAATTAAAACATTTTGTGTGAAGTTTTTGTTGATGTGATCACTAAAAGAAGATTTTTAAAACTGATTGTTATATCCCTGTATGTTATTATATACCATATTTTATTTGTTAGAATTTTTATTTAAATTTTTTTTTCTCTGGGTCAGTTTCTGGTAGCAGAATTTCAGACAGAACCGGTCGACCGGACCCTAACCCCAGTCGACCGGCTCTGCCTGAAAGAAAAATTTTGGATTTTTTTTTGCTACCGGTCGACTGTTTTATAGGACCAGTCGACCGATCCGAGTGCGTGACTCTCTGTATCTTTTCGGTCGACCGGCCCTTAACCCCAGTCGACCGATCGTCGTATTCTGGCCTATATTTGATTTTTTTTTCCACTGTTTCGCTCACTCTCTCATTTCTCTCTCAGCGAGCCGCAGGACTTTCTTCTTCCCAAATTTTCTAACTTCAAATCCGTTCACCTGATCTCAAATTCTTTCAAAACCCATCTCAAACTCCTCATTCCTAATTCAGATCTTCAATCTCAAGCCGATCCGTCCATCAGATTTTCAGAACTTCTGGATTTTCAAGCTAGGGTTTCAGAATTTTCTCAAGGTAAAAATTCGGATTTTACATCTGTTCTTCCTTTCTAGCTTAGATATATCACTTCTTTTGTCTTCATATTAGGTTGATTGATCATCTAGATCGTGCCTTTACCTGCAAAACCCTAAAAATTTGATTTTTATCATGCCTCCTAAAAGGCATCGTTCTGAGAAGGGAAAGGGCATTGCCCAATCCTCATCTCAAGCCCCTAGGACTGATCCCTTGTTGCGTAACGATCTTGCCTCTGATCGTTACACTCATCTAGCCCCTAGGAACACAATTTCGGGTAGGTATGTGGCTATCCATGACTTTGAACACCTTGATATCCCACACATACTCCGTACCAACAACCTTGTGGATTTTCTCTCCATCAGGGAGAAGGTTTACACATCCTTGGTTCCCTATTTCTATGCCAATTTTGAATTTAGTGGGAACCGGATCATCTCCCGTGTGATGGGTAGGGACATAAATATTTCCCTAGGTCAGTTTGCTAGGATTCTTCATCTTTCCACTGATGGAATAGATGTCTACTCTCATGACCTACATGATTTTTCTGAATATCCGGAGGGTGAGTCTTCGCTCACCGCATCCACTCTCATTCACCGGAATGACGATCCCGATTTGGTAAGGAATGAGATTGTGAGTCAGTATTCCCTCCAATCTCAGGTCCTTGCTAAGATTATCTTTCATAATATCGTGCCTAAATCCGGTGAATTCAGTCATGCTCGAGGTCCTGTTCCCCTGATTATCTATTGCCTCCTTAAAGGCATTAGGATAAATTTCCCTCGAGTGATCGCTTCTCACATGAGTTGTGATCAGATTCGCACTGCTGGTAGGAGTCTGCCTTATGGCATGCTCATTACCCATCTTCTCAGGGCTTTAGATTTTGATTTCTCTGGTCAAGCCCCTTCAAAACCCTCATCTGATATCAATGCTGCTGCTTTGAAGATGATGGAAGCTCAGTTGCGTCGACACGCAGCTGTGCAACCACCACCTGTTCCTGCAGCTGATCCAGCTCCAGCTCCACCTCCTGTTTTTCCTGCTCCTGAGTTTCAGGGTGCTTCTGCTTCTGAGGTCCGCTCAATGATCGAGGCTCATCAGGCCTGGGTCGGAGAGCAAGTCTCTGCACTTCGTGCAGATATGGCTGATCGTGCTGCTATGGATGCTGCTTTTCGGGCGGAGGTCCGAAACGACTTGTCTTATATGGCTGAATCCATGAGATTTGTGGATGTTCAGTTTCAGTCTCTGTTCACAAAATTTGACATAGTCGTTCCTGATGGGACTCCGGGTGCTCGTCGACTCCCTACCACTGGTCCTCCTTTCCCTCACAGAGCTCGCGTCTCTATTCCACCACCGCGCCCCAGAGTTGATGCCTTGGATACAGAGGAGGTAGATTCCTCTTCTTCCTCAGATGATGGTGATGATCAGACGATGGCTGAGGCCTCTGGTGATGACGAGGAGGAGGATGACGAGGCCACTGAGTGATGCTGCTGATGATGCTGATGAGTGACCTCCCCTTTATTGATGATGTCAAAAAGGGGGAGAGATATTTGGAGAGAGAGATATTTTGTTGTGACACTTTTGTTATTTTGTTATGTACTTGACTTATTTTGTTGGACACCTTTTATTTTTGTGGACATGTATCTTTTGTGGTATGTATTTATGTCATGTATGAGACTTATTTCCTTATCTATGATATGACATGAGTAGTTGATATGTTGTGATTGGCATGGATGTGTGATGTTTATTTTTTATCACTATGCCTGAGTATGATTTTTATATATGCTTGTGTTGAGGGGGAGCTTCATTTGAAGACTCTACCCAAAATATTTTGTGATAACTACATATGTTTTGCCATCATCAAAAAGGGGGAGATTGTTGGCCCAAAGGCCATTATCCCGGTTATTTTGATGATAGCAAAACGTATTTAGTTATGTATTTAATAATCTTGTTTAAAAGTATTTCAGGTTCAAGAAACAAATTTTGACGACTCCGCTAAAAGACTCACATATTTGGAGCTCGCCCAAGATTTGCACTCCCAAGCTAAAGCACATAGGAAGCTTCGGGAATTTGCGCTAAAGAATAAATCAAGAAAAAGATCAAGAATCCAAGATGTGTACTTTGTTTATTTTCATTTTAGAATATTTTGTCAAAACTAAATAGTAGAAGTAGAGATATGGGATATCACACACACACATTTTCTAGAGTGATTTTTGGCTTCAAAAATACTTTCTATTTTCATTTCCAAACTTATTTTTAGATGAACTTATTTATTTTAGAAATACGATTTTAGAAAGACTAGTTTTTGGAAAAACATTTCATGGAAAATCAAGTTTTTATCAAAAGAATTTTTACCAAGTATTTTACCTTGTTAGTAGTATGACACATGCTCATACTCTATGATTTTTCAAGACCAAAACATTTTATCCAAGACCCAAAACCAAATCCAAAATTGTCCAAGTCCTGTAAATTCTGATTTTTCAGAAACTCACAGTGACCGGTCGACCGGCAGTCGACCGGGACTCGACCGACATGCACAACTGTGCATGTGCGTATCAGTCGACTGGGAGTCGACCGATACTCGACCGGCCCAAACCCTTTGCTCTCTGGAAATTGCCAGTCGACCGACCCGGTCGACCGGTGAGCCCCAACGGTCGGATTTTCGACCGTTGGCGGTCGACCGACCCGGTCGACCGGTAGTCTGTCAAAAGTTCTGACAGACTCAACAGCTATATTTTCTGACTCTTTGACTTTAGGGATTTGTCTCCAACGAATCTCTTGAGCAGTTTTTGACCGCTATAAATAGGTGGTCACTTCATATGAAATGACTAATGATTTTAGAGCTATCAAGTGCAATTTTACAAGAGTTGTGAAAAGATTTCAAAGTTCATTTTAGAAAAGATTTTTCTCTCCAAAGCCTAAATTTCATACACCTTACTTGGAGCCTATTCCTCTACTTCTCTCTAGTTTTGCACTACACAATCCCATACTCTAAGTCTACTATTTGGTTCTAGGATTGTGCTTAGTGAGCCTTTTGTAAAGTGATCAAGTGTGATCACTTCCATTGTAATTGAGTGAAGTTGTAGAGGCATCGGCCTCAAGGCGAGCTAGTGTGCTCAAGGTGGTGTAGTGGCATCACGGGAGACGGACAAGTGTTGTCCTTGTATTGTTGATCCGGTGGGATCCTCAATAGTGGAAATCCTTCAAGTGTGAAGGCGGGGACGTAGAGCGTGGCTCGAACCTCGGAAACATATCGGCGTGTTTGCGTTTGCTCAAATTCTTCTAACTCTATCTCTTTAATTACTTGCACCTTTACCTTGTTTAATTCTTGCAAGTATTTGTATTGTGATAATTGTTAGAGTTAAATTTTAAATTCCGCATAATTGCCATTATCATATAGCCATCACCTATTCACCCCCCCTCTAGGTGATTTCAATTGGTATCAGAGCCTAACCCTAGATTTGGTTTAACCACCTTAGGGAGATCCTTCATTTGGCTATATATTTGCTTGTTGTTGTTTGTTGCATTTTACTTGCTTGTGCATTCATGGCATCCATGGACTTTTCTAGCATTAAATCCCCTCCCAAATTTGATGGCTTGAACTTTCCTATTTGGAAAGTCAAGATAGTTCTCCCCGAAAGGAGGATATATCGATTTTCTGCTTGATCGGAAACAAAGGGAGGTTTGGTTTTGGTGGAGGAAGAAGAAGGGGCTATTGATTTTCCCTTCTCGGATCTAGATCTTTTAGGTAGATTTTTTTTTTAGGTTGAAATGATAGATCTAGGTCAAAAGCAGAAAAATAACCAGATTAGGGCTTGATCTAGTCTAGATGAAAGAAAGATCTTGACAAAAATAGGATGATCAACAAGAGTGAAAGCAAGATCTAAAGAAAAATGAGGTTTTTACCTTAAAGGATGGAAGATCAAGAGCCCACAACCGAAAAACCTTGAGAATATACGTAGATCAGGCCTGAGACTGACGATCCAGGAAAGATTTGAGTGATCTAGGCAAGGATTTAGGTTGGATTGAGATGGGATGGAGTAATTAGGGTTTTTAGAGAAGAGGAAATGAAGAGTCGACGGAGAGAAATGAGAGAGATGAGAGATTTAGGGCTTTAAATAGGGTGGGTAAATGACAGATTCCCGTTGCTCGGTCGACCGGTCCGGTCGACCGAAAATACCCGAGAGCTCTGACAGACAAGTCGGGCGACTGCTCCGGTCGGCCAAAAAAACCCGAGAGCTCTGACAGATAAGTCGGGTGACCGCTCCGGTCGGTCGGCAACAGAGAAGAATAAAAAAATCTTCCAGGCAAGGTCGGTCGGCCGGATCTCAGCTTCGGTCGGCGGACTTGCCTAAAAACTGTCAGCAGCAAAACAAAACAAAAAATTATATAGTTTGAAAATATTTCAAATAATGTTTAAACATCTTTTGAACTTTATTAGCTATAATTATCAACAAAATTTACACAAATATTTTTACCTTTTTATTTTTCATATAAAACAAAGGTTTAGAGATGTTAAAGCCGAATACCCGGTGAAGGGTTCTGAACTTCTTCCTCGAGATTCCTCTAAATAAGAGTTGAGGTGCGCAATTGCCATCTCTAAGTATTTGCTTTAAAATGTTTTAAATATTTATTTAGTTTTGACAAATCAAAAATACATATATAATTAAATCTAGACATGTGGACAAAAAAAATATGACATAAAACAAGATAGCATATACACAAGCATGATGGAAATGTAGGTTTACTCTAACACATATCAATGTAACACAATGGTAAACTAACAATCCTATGCATATGTATATATAAACAAAATAAAACTTTTAAATGGAGAAAATACCAAACCGAGGGTATTCTCCAAAATAGGTGCCTCCATGATAGTGATGCAAGTGCGATGTGATCTTTGAGCTTTGATGCATCCACCACGCGGGCACCGTCTCCCCCTAAGTCTTGGAGGAAGAAGACCCACCTGTATCAACTAAGTTTGGTGTGTCTTTTGGAACCCTTATCTTTTTGGGTCCTTTGGGGTTAGTACCGGGGCGAACCCAAACATGTTTATTTGTTTTATTAAGCTTAGCAAAACAAAATTTTTCTAAATGGCCTTTACGGCCACAATGAGTGCAAATATAAATCCTACCACTATCATACATGTATGCATGCTTATGTGTGTGTGCATGTTTCCCAGCATGTTGATGGTGAGTGTGTTTCCCTTGGGTTACTCCTTTGGGAAATTTAGAAGCAAATTTATTTAAATCAAATGCACATTTTTTAAGAGTTGAATCTAAAACATCAACCCGTTTTTGAATTTCAATAAAATCATTTTTATTATATGAAGAAATAGAAGTTTTTCCTTTAGTGGATATTTTATATTTATCAAAATCGATTTTAATTTTTCAAAACAATTAGCTAAATCATTTTTCTCTTTTTCAACAATATTAATTTTATCTTTCAAGGAATCATTTTCTCTTTTTAATTTCTTATTATGAGATTGCGAAATCTCATACCTATGTTGTAGTTCTTCAAAGAATTGAGCTAATTCATCCATAGTCAATTCATCATCTTCTATGGAGTTGTCGAGAATTACCTTAGAAGCATCATCTCCATGTGCCATGAAGCACATGTGTGTGGCGTCGTTCTCCTCCTCGGATTTTGACTCCGTATCGTCCCACGTGGCCACCATTGCCTTCTTCTTCTTTGGGCCGATGTTGGAGGTGGTAGCTTGGAGAGCAGGGCAATCGGCAATGAGATGTCCGATTTTCTTGCAATGGAAGCAAGGACCGGGCTCCTCTCTTTTCCTTTCAAATCTTCCTTGAGGTTTCCCTCTTCGGAAGTTGCTTTGCCTCCCTTTCTTGTAGAACATTTTGCCCACCTTCCGGATGAGCATGGCAAAGTCCTCATCGTAGTCTTCCGATGAGTCTTCCTCGTCATGGTTGGTTGGAGTGGCTTTGAAAGCGAGGGCTTTCTTCTTTGGCGCCTCCCTTTCTTCTCTAACTTTCATCTCCATCTCATGGGTCTTGAGATTTCTGATGAAGCCGGAGAAGTCCATCTCCTCCCGATCGTTGAGCTCCTTGAGGGTTGTTGCCTTGACTTCCCAAGCTTTGGGAAGAGCTCTAATGACCTTCCGAATCTTTTGGTCATTATCGATCGCATCACCTAAAGAAGATAAAGCATTTGTTATTTTGGTGAAACGAGTGAGCATGTCATCAATGCTCTCATTCTCAAGCATGTAAAAGTTCTCATATTGAGAACGAAGCAAGTCAATTTTGGATCTCTTTGTTGGCCCAAAGGCCTTCCACTCTAGTTTTGATGATGATTAACTCATGTAGTTATGTGTACTAATAATCTTGCAATGTTTAAGTTTCAGATATTTAACAAGATATTAGTTGGTGAAAGCTTCCACACATCTTTCACATGTTGATTCAAGAGCCCGAGCAACAAAGATGATATCTAGCACTCATTGGAGTCAAGCTTGGTGAATCAAGAAGCTTTGGATCGAGTCGGCTTGGAGATTGCGCTCTACAAGAAGACTTAGGTATCCATAGTTTTAGTTTTGTGTTTAGATCCCAAATTGTAAAGATTAGAATAGTATGATAATGCTCAAGTTCACAACACACACACGTTTCATGTTTTGAATATTGGTTTTGGATTTATGGTTTAACCGATCTTGGTTTTCATGAATCGATATTATATCAAACAAGTTTACATGGTTGATTGTATATTAGATTTGTTCTATATACATGCATGCTTCAAAGACTTAGACAAACTTACTTTGATATAACTATCCATGTGTTTTAGGTTTTGTGTTTTAACAAAACTTATTTTTGGAATTAAAGACAAAAACTATGATATATATATGTTTCATGTATATTGGATTTCTATCCATATGCATCATGCTTCAAAATATTTAAACATCATGTTTTTGTATGTGGATATGTTTTGGACATTGTTTATTTGGAAAATCAAGTTTGGAAAAATACAAGTATTGGTTTTGATTGATATTTGAGTAGAAATGTTTATCACATGTTTAATATCAATGCTATGATAAAACAAGTTTTTATGGAAGTTTTATAAAAGATAAAAATGTTTTTAAAATGTGTTTTAAGTATGTTTTCTGTTCCAGGCTTCAACCAAGTCGACTAGCCCCCTGACTAGTCGACTAGGTCTGAGGTCGGTCGACCGGGCCGGTCGACCGACGTGCACAAATCTGTGCACGTTTCTGGTACAGACAGCGATCGACCGGGACGGTCGACCGGAGCAGAGTAGTCTGCTCTCAGGATTTTTGGGTCGACCGGGACGGTCGACCGCTAGTTGCCAACGGTCAAAAATTGACCGTTGGACGGTCGACCGGGCGGTCGACCGCAGGGTCATTTCTGGCAAAACTGCTGCCAAACGGCTAGTTTCCAGATTTGCCTATAAATACCCCATTTGCAAGAGTTTTTCTCTAAGATTTTTGGTGCGAATTTTTCCATTCTCTCTGGTGTTTTTGCTGCAATCAAAATAGGTTTTTGGATTCAAATTGAACAATCTTTTTGGTGTTTTCATTAGGGTTTGAAAAATCAAAGAAAAGGGTTTGGCAAAAGCTTTTGAATTGAACTTCTCTATCTTGGTTTCATTTATTTCCCAAAGATTTTCTTTGAGTTGCTGGTTTCAAATCCCTTGTTTTTCTCCACACTTGAGCTAAAATCTACTATCTTTTCTATAGGATTTTGTGTGGGAAAAAGAGATTGTTTTGTGGTTGTTGTTTGAAACCACTAAGTTGTAAACCCATTTCTTGCTTTGTGCCATTTCCCTCATTGTGTTGAGGAGGTTGTGCAAATTGGGTTGTAAGGTGTTTTGTGTAAGCTTGGTGCTAATCCCTCAAGTTGTGAGGTGATTGTTTGTTGTATTGGAGGAGTGCCTCAAGAAGGAGGTTGAGTTTGTAAGGAGGGGAGTTGGGAACTCCTTGTAATTGTGATTGCCCCAAATCCTCGGTGGAGGTTCCCTTAGTGGGAGTCCTTAGTGGACAAGCTAGTGGATTGGAAATCCTTCGTGTGTCGAAGGCGGGGATGTAGAGCTGGGTGCTCGAACCTCGAAACATATCTTGTTGTTTGCGCTTGATCCATTGACTCTCTCTATCTCTCTCTTTACTTTGTGCCTTGCAATTATTCATATTGTGCATTCATATTTGCTTGGCTTGGTTGTGTGTGCATCATTTGTTGATCACACTTAAGTGTAATTTGCATTAAGTTTTTAAATTCCGTTTTTAGCTCATAGATTAGCCAAATCACCTATTCACCCCCCCTCTAGGTGACTTTTCAATTGGTATCAGAGCTAGTGCTCCTGATATTTAGGTTTAACTACCTAGGAGTGATCTTGGTTTGCTAATCTTCATTTGCATTTTTCATTTGCACACATATAGTTACAATTATGGCTAGCCCTCCTATGTTTGACCATTTTAGACTTGATGCTTGGAAGGCTAATATGACTAAACATTTAAAAGATCTAGGACATCTAGTTTATCAAGCCATCACCATAGAATCCCTCCCAAATAGTAGCAAGCATAAGAAGGCCAATGCATTAGCACTTAGAGCACTTAGAGCATCTCTAAATGAATTTCTTTTACCCGTTTTTGATCACTATGATTCGGCTTTTGCAGTTTGGAGCATCTTGACGTCTCCCGAGCTTCCAAGGATAATTAACAAGATGAGGAGATCTAAAAGAGAAAAGCCCGAAGAGCAATGCCTCATGGTCCAAGGAAGAACTCCCTTGAGGTACAATCGGATTCTCATATTGATGATAGCTCTAGTTCCTATTGCCATGGTTGTTTTGAAGTTCAAACTTTAAATATGGAACTTGCTCAAAAGCTTGAAAATTTGTTGGAAAAACATGATTTGTTGAAAGAGGATAATCTTGTATTGAAAAATGAATTAAAGGATTTATGCTCTAATTTGAATTGGTTTTGCAAGAGAAGGAAGAGATTGCAAGTGAATGTGACTCACTTAAATCTCAACTTGAACTTGCTTTAAAGGAAAATGAATTTTTGAAAAACAAAAATGATTGTGATGATGTTGTAAAGCAAAATGAGATTTTATCTTCAAAATTGGATTTTACCTTTAAAGATAACCTTGTTTTGAAAAATAAAATTGATTCAATTTCAGAAGAATTGGATTTGGTTTTAAAGAAAAATGAATCTTTGAGAATTGAAATAGATTCCCATGTGTGCCATGCTAGTATACCTTCTTCTTCTTCTTGCACACCTATTGCATGCTCCACTTTGTCTTCCACTATTGAACATGATATAAATATTTTGAAGAAAAGTGTTGAATGTTTGGCTCCACTTTGAGCCAATGCACATTGAATCATTCACGTTTGGAAACCTTGGTTCGCAAGAAACAAGGTCCATCTTTGCATGCACACCCTACACGGCATACACATGCTCATCACGATCACATATTTCACACTATGTATGCCCATGTGTACACATGTACACATTGTGGCCGAAAAGGCCATCTTGCTAGATTTTGTTATGATCGCATTTATCATGAAAATTTAGCAACTAATCTTGTTTGGGTTAGAAAAGACACTAACCCCCGTGGACCCACTAGAAAATGGGTACCAAAAATCACCTCTTTGACTTTTGATGTAGGTGGGAGCTCTCGCATCACTTGAGGGCATTGGTGCCTTGAGGTGGATGCATTCTAAGCTTAATTGAGAACCATTTGGATGCTTCACTCTCAAGGGGATTTGGTGGGAGGACCACCGTGTTTTGGAGAACTAGAGATGCACCTTCATCGGTTTTGGTATCATTCTCTAACTCTCATTTTTATTTGCATGTTTTTCATGTTCATCTATTCATAGCATGTATTGCTCATTATGATTATGCCATGTTTATTAGATTAGTGTAATACATGTTTAGTTCTTGAGACTCTTCATGTTTTATATGATTCTACATCTATGTGTTCTCACATTGTTTAAACTAATATGTATGCCTAAATCTAATGCTCATGCATATACATAATGATCATATGATATTTATGATTTTATGATTTTTGTTTGGTGATTCATGTTTTGTTTGGTATGTTGTAGTCCATGTCCATTAGACCCTTGACATGCATGTATAATTTTTGAGATCACCCTTGTTCTTTATGGATCAATCCTTTGTGATTCTCCTATTTGTTTTGCTATTGTGTATGTCATGATTCTAACAGCATGTGGATTTACTTCATGATCATTTTTATGCTTATCATGTTGATTTTAGACCCGTTTTATGCTTCATGTTTTGAATATATGTTTAGATGTGAGTTTTCATTAAAACTAGGATTTATACTTGTACATATAGTGGGCCACAAATAAACCTTTATATATGTTTGTGCTTGAATGCCTATTTGTACCCATTAGATGTTCTAGTATAGTCTAGTTTTGATGATTCATGCATTCTAACTTGTATTCCCATTTTGGATATGATTTTATGATCATGTGTTTTAACTTCATGTATATGTCTATCTAGACCAAACTATTGACTATACATATACATCCTTGAGCCACGTGCCTTCATGCATATACTTTGTGGACTCATTATGTTTAGGATATGTATGTATGCTTTGGTTTGTATATGACATACATATGCCTTGAAGTATAAATTGTGTTTTTATGAAAATTTTGATTTTTCATGGTTTCATGTTTTTTTTTTTTTTTAAGGAATTTCACATGAGCTTAATTGAATATTTTCATGATTGATATGTGTCACATAACACTTGTTCACTCACTTTATTGTTTACTCATATTTAGTTTTCATGAGTACAATTTGTGCTATATAGATTTTGAGTGTTTTAGTGCCATGTGATTTACATGTGTTCATGAAAAATATTTTTGTTATTCCTTACTTGAAGGATTACGTGCTAGTTTTCAAATTTTCATATAACTAGTTTGTATTCTTCTATTTGGTAGAGATTTTCAAACAAACTATAATTTCAAATCTATTTTTGAAAACCCCTACCATCAATGGGTGGTTGGACGGGAGATCATGCTCATGTATGCTTTATAATGAAAATCATTTTAAACTTGATCATGAAATGGGTGGTAGTTGATATGAGTCATACACTTGATCTTATTGTTGTTTCAATTGGTATCATTGAATTCTTTCAATTGGTATCATTGAATTCTTTCAATTGGTATCAATCTTGACATCCTTTTGTATACTCATATATGTTTTGTTTTATATATGTATACTTACGCTTCATATAGTATCAATTTCAATTGGTATCTATTTCTTACATACATATATAGATGATTTATTTGTGCTTATTATATCCCTATATCTTGAAGCACAAATTTTGGTTATGTTAAGCTTGAGTTTTTCAATTGGTATCCATATACAAGCTTTATCATAATTTTAAGATTGCTAAGCTTGAATTTTTAATGAATATCATGTTTCAATTGATTTAATTTTCAATTGGTGTCTTATTTCAAGCCTATGCATATTTTCTTTTGGTATTTCATAAAGGGGGAGAAAACTCGTATTTTATATTTCAATTGGTATTTGGTTTACCATTGTTTTTGTTTCCCACTCCCTAACTTTATGATATTAAAGTAATTGGTATCATATGCTTATAATGAAAAATATCTTCTTTTGGTATCAAGATGATATTTGTTTCCTTAAATTGGTATCAATTTTTTATTATCTATTGGTATCAAGTTTACATTACATGTTTTCACTTTGATATAAAATGTTATTTTGTTTCAATGCCTTGTTTTATTTCAAATAGGATTTGGCATTTCTCAAAGTTTGTTATTTTCAATTGATATCATATTGACTTTGGTTTTACCCCTTGGAATAATTTATTACTTCTTTGTTTTGAACATTTAGGGGGAGAAGTATTGTTTTCATTATGTTTGTTTTTACCCCTTTGTTGATGATTGACAAAAAGGGGGAGAAGAATTTGTAGTTTATATGCATGGTTGATTTATGCATATGTTTTAGTTGGTTTCAATATTATTGTTTTATTGGTATCAAGAGCATGTTTCATTGTTTATGTTTTATTTTAATTGGTATCCAGAACATGTTTATATGTGTTTAAGAACATTCATTGCATATCTTATATGTTTTATTTGTTATGCATGAGTTAAGGGGGAGCTTCTTTGAAGCTTTACTTTAATCCATGCATCTATAACTCCATGAGTTTTGTCATCATCAAAAAGGGGGAGATTGTTGGCCCAAAGGCCTTCCACTCTAGTTTTGATGATGATTAACTCATGTAGTTATGTGTACTAATAATCTTGCAATGTTTAAGTTTCAGATATTTAACAAGATATTAGTTGGTGAAAGCTTCCACACATCTTTCACATGTTGATTCAAGAGCCCGAGCAACAAAGATGATATCTAGCACTCATTGGAGTCAAGCTTGGTGAATCAAGAAGCTTTGGATCGAGTCGGCTTGGAGATTGCGCTCTACAAGAAGACTTAGGTATCCATAGTTTTAGTTTTGTGTTTAGATCCCAAATTGTAAAGATTAGAATAGTATGATAATACTCAAGTTCACAACACACACACGTTTCATGTTTTGAATATTGGTTTTGGATTTATGGTTTAACCGATCTTGGTTTTCATGAATCGATATTATATCAAACAAGTTTACATGGTTGATTGTATATTAGATTTGTTCTATATACATGCATGCTTCAAAGACTTAGACAAACTTACTTTGATATAACTATCCATGTGTTTTAGGTTTTGTGTTCTAACAAAACTTATTTTTGGAATTAAAGACAAAAACTATGATATATATATGTTTCATGTATATTGGATTTCTATCCATATGCATCATGCTTCAAAATATTTAAACATCATGTTTTGTATGTGGATATGTTTTGGACATAGTTTATTTGGAAAATCAAGTTTGGAAAAATACAAGTATTGGTTTTGATTGATATTTGAGTAGAAATGTTTATCACATGTTTAATATCAATGCTATGATAAAACAAGTTTTTATGGAAGTTTTGTAAAAGATAAAAATGTTTTTAAAATGTGTTTTAAGTATGTTTTCTGTTCCAGGCTTCAACCAAGTCGACTAGCCCCTGACTAGTCGACTAGGTCTGAGGTCGGTCGACCGGGCCGGTCGACCGACGTGCACAAATCTGTGCACGTTTCTGGCACAGACAGCGGTCGACCGGGACGGTCGACCGGAGCAGAGTAGTCTGCTCTCAGGATTTTTGGGTCGACCGGGACGGTCAACCGGGACGGTCGACCGCTAGTTGCCAACGGTCAAAAATTGACCGTTGGACGGTCGACCGGGCGGTCGACCGCAGGGTCATTTCTAGCAAAACTGCTGCCAAACGGCTAGTTTCCAGATTTGCCTATAAATACCCCATTTGCAAGAGTTTTTCTCTAAGATTTTTGGTGCGAATTTTTCCATTCTCTCTGGTGTTTTTGCTGCAATCAAAATAGGTTTTTGGATTCAAATTGAACAATCTTTTTGGTGTTTTCATTAGGGTTTGAAAAATCAAAGAAAAGGGTTTTGGGAAAAGCTTTTGAATTGAACTTCTCTATCTTGGTTTCATTTATTTCCCAAAGATTTTTTTTGAGTTGCTGGTTTCAAATCCCTTGTTTTTCTCCACACTTGAGCTAAAATCTACTATCTTTTCTATAGGATTTTGTGTGGGAAAAAGAGATTGTTTTGTGGTTGTTGTTTGAAACCACTAAGTTGTAAACCCATTTTTTGCTTTGTGCCATTTCCCTCATTGTGTTGAGGAGGTTGTGCAAATTGGGTTGTAAGGTGTTTTGTGTAAGCTTGGTGCTAATCCCTCAAGTTGTGAGGTGATTGTTTGTTGTATTGGAGGAGTGCCTCAAGAAGGAGGTTGAGTTTGTAAGGAGGGGAGTTGGGAACTCCTTGTAATTGTGATTGCCCCAAATCCTCGGTGGAGGTTCCCTTAGTGGGAGTCCTTAGTGGACAAGCTAGTGGATTGGAAATCCTTCGTGTGTCGAAGGCGGGGATGTAGAGCTGGGTGCTCGAACCTCGAAACATATCTTGTTGTTTGCGCTTGATCCATTGACTCTCTCTCTATCTCTCTCTTTACTTTGTGCCTTGCAATTATTCATATTGTGCATTCATATTTGCTTGGCTTGGTTGTGTGTGCATCATTTGTTGATCACACTTGAGTGTAATTTGCATTAAGTTTTTAAATTCCGCTTTTAGTTCATAGATTAGCCAAATCACCTATTCACCCCCCCTCTAGGTGACTTTTCACTCTTGACTTGTGACGTTCCCTCATTAGTCACAATTAAAACATTCCATACTTCATATGCGGATTTATAATTTATGATGCGTGAGAGGTCATCTTCATTAAGGGCTTGGGTTAATGCATATTGAGCCCTAGCATTGGCCTCATAGTCCTTGGTGGTGTCCTCGGACCATGATCTCTCATCGGTGAGAGGTTCTACAAATTCTTTAGTTATGGCCCTAGCTACCCTAACTCCTAGGGACTTAAGGAAAAGGTTCATCTTGATCTTCCAAATGGGGAAGTTCAAGCCATCAAATTTGGGTGGGGACTTGATGCTAGAAAAATCAATTGAAGCCATGGATAATGAATAAGATGCACAACAAATGAAGAATGCAACAAAATGATATAGCCAAATAGAAGGATCTCCCTAAGGTGGTTAAACCAAATAGTAGGGTTAGGCTCTGATACCAATTGAAATCACCTAGAGGGGGGGTGAATAGGTGATGGCTATATGAAATATGACAATAATGCGGAATTTAAATCTACTTAAAATAATAAGCTCAAATTAAAACACTTGCAAGATAAAAGGCAGTAAGTAAAGCAAGTAATAAAGAGAGATTGAGTTTAGAGAAATTTGAGCAAACGCAAATACGAAGATATGTTTCCGAGGTTTGAGCCACGCTCTACGTCCCCGCCTTCACACTTGAAGGATTTCCACTATTGGTGATCCCACTGGATCCTCAATACAAGAACACACTTGTCCTGTCTCTCGGTGTCGCTACAACACTTTGAAGCACACCCGCTCAATTGAGGCCGATGCCTCTACAACTTCTCAAATGAAGAAAACTTGATCACACTTGATCAAAAAGCTCACTTTGCACAATCCTATAACCAATATAAAGGAGATGATACTTGGGATTGTGTAGTGCAAAAGGACTAGAGAGAAGTAGAGGATTGCTTCAAAAATGTGTAGGGAATTTTTGGCTTTGGAGAGAAAATCTTTTCTAAAAAGAAAAACTAAAGTGTTTGGCTTGGAAATAATTTTCTTGCTTAAAAATATTTTCTATATTTCAAAATCTTGTATCTTATTATGTTGAAATGACCCACTATTTATAGTGGAAGAAAAACAGGGTAAACAGCTTAAGAGATTCGTTGGGGTGAGATCCCAATAAAATCTGTCAGAAAATAGAGCTGTTGGAGTCTGTCAGACTTTCTGACAGCTAACGGTCGATCGGGCCGGTCGACCGCCAACGGTCATATTTCTGACCGTTGGGGGAAAACGGTCGGCCGACTCGGTCGACCGCAGCTCTGCATAAAAGAGGAACTCTAACGGTCGGCCGACCCGGTCGACCGAAATAAACAGAGAGCACTGACATAGTTCCCGGTCGACCGGGGCGGTTGGCCGACGTGCACACATGCACAGCCGTGCACGTCGGTCGACTGGGTCGGTCGACCGAACTCTGTCAGATCTGTTTATTCAGAGTCTGCGAAAAGGAAAAGATGTTTTGGTTCAAAAATTTTGTTTAAGGATTTGAAAACAATATTCTAGGTCTTATAAAAACTTAGAGTGTGATCATAGATCAATCCCCATACATGTTAGATCATTATTTGTTAAAAATCCTTTTTGATAGAATGATTTTCTAAAACTAGTTTTTTCAAAACATGGTATTTCTAAAAAACTAAGTTAGAAATTCTGATATAAAAATTGTTTTGAAGTCATGAAGCAATACTAAGTGTGTGTGAGTGATAATCCCAAGTATTCTACCTCTATCATATAGGTTTTGACAAAATATCTAAAAGATAAAAAGTAAATTACAAATCT
>JAVJIF010015981.1:32500-37500 GCA_038442645.1 Agave tequilana | reverse complement strand
TGGCTGTCAGGCCAGTTCGGTCGATCGGGCGATCGACCGAACTAGGGTCAGGTCGACCGTGCGGTCGACCGACGTGCACAGACTTGTGCACGTCTGGCAGCCCAGTGGGGCGGTCGACCCGGCGGTCGACCGTTTCAGAGAGCAGTGCTCTCTGTTAGATTCGGTCGACCGGGCCGTCGACCGGAGCCTCCAACGGTCGGATTTTTGACCGTTGGTGGTTGACCGGGCGGTCGACCGGTAGGTCTGACAGATCCCAACGGCTATATTTTTCTGGCCTATAAATTGGGGGGTCTTGTCATTGTTTTGAGCCAAGATTTTAGGAGAGCTTTGGTCCAGTTTTTCCCATTCTTTTCAGAAAGTTTTCTCCACATATTTGAGTGCTAATACTTCCAATCAAAAGGGAAGAATTTATCAAGAGTGTTTAAAGTGATTCTTTGAGTTTTCCTCCACCTTTCTAATCCTTGCTTTTCTCACACTACACTTGAGCATTCATAGATATATCTATCCTATAGGAGTGTTGTAGTGAGAGTGCCTTTAGGTGATCAAAGTGTTGTAATCACCAAAGATCTTTTCTTGTTCTTTGAGGAAACGGGCATGTGTGCTCGTTGGTGGTGTGGAGTTCGGTTGTGAACTCTTTGGTTCGAGGTGCGGCCTCGGCAAGCTAGTGGGCTTGCGTGTGTACGGGACTAGGGAGTCCGAGGGCTTGTAGGTGTTGCGGCACCGGGGAGAGATCCATTGGGATCTTGCATAGTGGAAACCCTTCGTGTGTCGAAGGCGGGGATGTAGAGCAAGTGTGCTCGAACCTTGATTGAGAAATTAAGAATTTGTGAATTAAAAGAATGAAGTTTAGAATTCTTTTGTTCTCAATGCTGTCCGCTGTAGCAAGGGCTCAAGCGGGTCGTGATCCTCAGGGAAGGATGCGATGCAAGCTTTTCGACCCGATTCCTCTGTATCTTCAAAAATAGGAGAAAAGAGATTAGATTTGAGATAAATATATGATATGAAAGATGTGGTTTTGCTGATCTTCTACCACAACCCTATTGCAAGTTAAGGAGATTGATCATCATCTTGAGATGTGTGTAATTTACCCTAGGTTATTAAGAGTAATTCAATCAAGAAAAACCAATACAAGATTCTAACTAAGTTAGATTACTTAAAAGCCAAACTATGGTTCATCCTAACATCTAGGTACAGCTTAATAGAAGATTAATCTTAAAGTTAGGCTGTCCTAGTTCTTAAGTTTGAAGTCATGAAGGGTCTTTTTAATATGCAACCTAGATTAAGAAGTCTAGTTATTTGTTTGATCTTCAAGAAAAGTTGTCATTAAACCTAGGGTTTCTAGAGATGGTCATCAATCTGATCAAAGCTTAACTGCTCTAGGGTTGCTTTAAGAATTTCAGCAAACCACTAGAGAAAATTAGTTCATCATTTTTTTATTTTCCTCTTCCTTATTCCATGACTCTTCAAACGTCTTCTGCTAAAATTCAAAACACATCACGCCCTCAGTCAACATCTGATTCATCTCCTTATTTCACCAAAAGGAATCCAGAACATCTACTCCTTACCACCTTTACTGAAATTCTTGATTACAAAACCCTCTCCTCATTTGTTAGTAAAATCCTACCTTCTGGTTGTCAATGGATTCCAGACGACCCACTCAAAACTCAACGATATTATGAACTTGTTCTCGTTGACTCTGGCTCTATTGAGCTATATCATTCTATGGACAAAAACAATCCCGACAGAATCTCTTATTCAAAATGCATCATCAAAAGAGTAATCAAACCGACAGAATGGGTATCCTATGCTACAATGAAGGATTTTATAGTCAATTACATTCCAAAAGGTTACTCCTATCATGATTATCGGATGGCCTGGTATCGCGCATTCCTCTACAGACCATTTGATCATTCATGATTTTTACCTTTCATTCAAACTGTAAAGAAGATTTTCCAATTTGGTTCTATGAGTGGTGGCATTCATACGGACCCACAACAGATATTCTACCACCAGCAATACTCAAAGGCTTCAATCCCTACCTACTCAAAGCCAAAGGACTACACTATGTCAAGACAGTATAGTTCTACAGAGAATTCAAGGTTCCATGGATTTTCTGTTGGAGTTACAGAGTTGCTCAACATTATAGTATTGCCGACAAATTTCCTATGAGTCTCTTCCGAGAATTCAAAATTAAATGGTGGGACAAATTTAATCAAGCTCTCTTTTCGGACACAACAGTTAGTGAATTCCTCGCCACCGGCAAAAAACTCCAACATCATATTCAACAAATTGCCAAGCAAACGGATCCTTCTACTACTCCAAAATCCAACTCCAAAACCCCAGTTCAACTCCCAGATAACTCTGATTCAGAAGACGAATTCCAACAGTTCTTACAATTTCAAAAATTTAAGAAGATGCAGAAGCAACTCAACCGTTCCCGGGCAAACTCCACGACATCCTCCACCTCCACCGATCCCATCGGTGGCCAAGATCCCTTTGATATTTAAAAGAAGAGAGAGAGAGAGAGAGAGAAGCGAGAGACACTTTTCTGCAGATTCCACCATCAGAAGACAAAGCACTCATCACAAGAAGACAAAATACTGTCACTCATCACAAGATGACAAAAGCAGACAGCATCTCCAGCTCAAAAGCATCACCCGATCCACAGCATCGCCAGATCAAAAGCAAAAGAAGAAAATGACAACGCACTTATCTTTCCAGCTCAAAAGTAAATCCACTCACGGCAATAATTCAAAAATGATAGAGGAGACTTGACGGAAAGTAGATTACATACCTCAAAGAACGTGACGCACTCGCCCAAAAGCAGATGCCTTCAAGAAGGACAGCTTATCCCTCAATCATGCAGGACAGCTCATCACCTCCAGAAGCATCCACACACTCTATAAATCAGAGTCCCCTTCATTCGTCAAAGGCAGAGTGAAAATAACAATCAACAATTAAGCCAGAAATTCCTCAGTCCTCAACCAACCTTCTTCAACTACCATCTTCACCTAAACCTTTCAAACTGTATTCCTACCTTATCCTGTATCCAGTTTCAAAAGTCATAGTATCAAGACAAGCCTTGTAAGTTCATATTCCATTTATAATTTATCTCTTCAAAATAATATTTCATCCTTTGTTAATACTGTGTGGTTGTCGATTAATACTTCCACAACAAGATTGCATTGTGCACCTCTAACTCTTATTAAGAGGAATCACGAGGAAGAAGTTAGAAACCCTTCACCGGTTATTCGGCTTCTAATCTTGTTCGAAGTGATCGTTTCTGTTTCCTTTTTCATATAATCATCTTAAACTTACTCCTGGGTTTATTTTGGTATCAGAGCGAAAATAGCAATCAGTAATTAAGCCAGAAATTTCTCAGTCCTCAACCAACCTTCTTCAATTACCACCTTCACCTAAACCTTTCAAACTGTATTCCTACCTTATCCTGTATCCAGTTTTAAAAGTCATAGTATCAAGACAAGCCTTGTAAGTTCATATTCCATTTGTAATTTATCTCTTCAAAATAATATTTTATCTTTTGTTAATACTGTGTGGTTGTCGAATAATACTTCCACAACAAGATTGCATTGTGCACCTCTAACTCTTATTAAGAGGAATCACGAGGAAGAAGTTCAGAACCCTTCTCCGGGTATTCGGCTTCTAATCTTGTTCAAAGTGATCGTTTATGTTTCCTTTTTCATATAATCATCTTAAACTTACTCCTGGGTATATGTATATATAGGTATATGTGTGTGTGTGTGTGTGTGTGTGTGTGTGTACACACACACACACATAGGTATATATACATACATATATAAATATATATATATATATATATATATATATATATATATATATATACATATATATATATATACATATATACATATATATATATATATATATATATATATATATATATATATATATATATATATATATATATCGTGTGTGTGTGTGTGTGTATATATATATATATATATACCTATATATATATACGTATATATATATATATATATACCTATATATATATACGTATATATATATATATATATATCTATATATATATATATATATATATACGTATATATATATATATATATATATATATATATATATATATATATAGAGAGAGAGAGAGAGAGAGAGAAAAATGTATATCAGCCCGCGGGCTGAGAGTACTCTCTCAGCCTGCGGTGACGTGGCTCGATTTGTCACCTCACTGACTTGCGGTCTGCTTTTAGGTAGAAGTTAAATTACCAAATACCCCTTATGATAACTTTTCCTTATTGTTTATTATTATTTTTCCCCCCTTTTATTTTGCCGCTCTTTATAGAATATAAATTACTTTTCGCCTTATTTCTTTACCTCTTTTTTGAAAGATGTAGTTTCTCCTTTTCAGCCTGGGATAAATTTTTTTTGAAAATATAAAATCTTTTCAGATCATTGTTTTCAGCCTGCGATAAAATTCTACTTTATAGTTTAATTTTTTTTGTATATAATGTAGTCAGAGTCTTGGTCGCATTGTACATTTAAACTGCGACCTTAGTCAAAGTCTTTCATCGCAGTGTACATGGTGAAATGCGACCAAGGTCGCAGTGTTGTTATTGATAAAGATGGCCGGCAACTGCAATCTAGGGTTGCATTACATGGACTGCGACTTTGGTCGCAGTACGTTAAGTAATTATTTTTTTGAATATAATGTAGTCAGAGTCTTTGCTCGCATTGTACATTTAAACTGCGACCTTAGCCAAAGTCTTTTTGTCGCAGTGTACATGGTTAAATGCGACCAAGGTCGCAGTGTTGTTATTGATAAAGATGGCCAGCAACTGCAATCTAGGGTTGCATTACGTGGACTGCGACTTTGGTCTACGCGTCATTCGTTGTTTCCCGAAGCGGTTTGTCTACGTGTCGGTTCTTCATTGGGTTTAGGCGTTAATGTCTTTTATTTTCAAACCGGCGCTGGCGGTTGGAGACCATTAATGCCGACGATTCTG
>JAVJIF010015981.1:0-27500 GCA_038442645.1 Agave tequilana | reverse complement strand
AGGTGCGGCCTCGGCAAGCTAGTGGGCTTGCGTGTGTACGAGACTAGGGAGTCCGAGGGCTTGTAGGTGTTGCGGCACCGGGGAGAGATCCATTGGGATCTTGCATAGTGGAAACCCTTCGTGTGTCGAAGGCGGGGATGTAGAGCAAGTGTGCTCGAACCTTGATTGAGAAATTAAGAATTTGTGAATTAAAAGAATGAAGTTTAGAATTCTTTTGTTCTCAATGCTGTCCGCTGTAGCAAGGGCTCAAGCGGGTCGTGCTCCTCAGGGAAGGATGCGATGCAAGCTTTTCGACCCGATTCCTCTGTATCTTCAAAAATAGGAGAAAAGAGATTAAATTTGAGATAAATATATGATATGAAAGATGTGGTTTTGCTGATCTTCTACCACAACCCTATTGCAAGTTAAGGAGATTGATCATCATCTTGAGATGTGTGTAATTTACCCTAGGTTATTAAGAGTAATTCAAGCAAGAAAAACCAATACAAGATTCTAACTAAGTTACATTACTTAAAAGCCAAACTATGGTTCATCCTAACATCTAGGTACAGCTTAATAGAAGATTAATCTTAAAGTTAGGTTGTCCTAGTTCTTAAGTTTGAAGTCATGAAGGGTCTTTTTAATATGCAACCTAGATTAAGAAGTCTAGTTATTTGTTTGATCTTCAAGAAAAGTTGTCATTAAACCTAGGGTTTCTAGAGATGGTCATCAATCTGATCAAAGCTTAACTGCTCTAGGGTTGCTTTAAGAATTTCAGCAAACCACTAGAGAAAATTAGTTCATCATCATTTTTTTTATCTTTTCAATTTATTTATTTATTTTTTATTTTATTTAATAAGAAAGATTGCAAAAAATAAAGAAAAAGAAACCAGAAGATCGATCACAGAGAATAAAAATAACTCAAAAGAGAATGAAAGAAACGGGAAAAAGGTAACCTTTATTGCAGAATAATCCTCCAATTACAAAGCTCCTTCTTCTCCATAACGTACATGAAACGAAAGTGACAATCTTGCAGAAATTTAAAGCAAATGGCTAAGAAAACCCTAATACGTCTCTCGATGCCCTGTACCTTACTCTGCAGGGGGTATTTATAGGTGCAGCAGGCGGTGGAGTCCGGATAAGATCGTGCCAAAAAGCTGTTGCCCTGTCTCATCTAAAATGCCGCAGAAACGCGGTTTGGGCCGCGTTTCCGCGGCCTGGTAGACTCTTCTGGCCACGCGCTTTGGCGCGTGGCCTCTCCTGGTCCGTCCATGTGGGCGTTTGCTTCTGGAAGCTGCATCCTGGCTCTTTATTCTAGATTTTCGAGATAACTTAGAAATCAAGTTACCTTGATCTCAAATATCCCAAATCTTTTATCAACGAATTTCCTTCTTATCTTTGGCTTTTATCCTCATCCTGCAAGTGTTTATCCTCATCCACCAAGCCTTTAGGATTGGATAGAATTCTATTCTTTCCCTCTTTGTAGTATTTGAAATTTTCACACTTTGTATTTGCATTTTGACTTCTTGTAATTGCGCTTTTGCACCTGGGCTTCAAACATGGGCTTGGATATGGGCTTTGGGCTCTTTAAGCTTTATTTATTATTAAAATAATAATTCGAGGCCTGCACACAATAAATTACAGAATATTAATAAATGTGCAGAATTAAATGAATAAATATGAAAATGTGATGGTAAATATAATGATAAAAATGCACTTTTCACTACCAATCACACCCCCACACTTATCTTTTTGCTCGTCCTCGAGTAAAAACAAAGAAAAAGAAAAAGAAAAGAAATACTAATCTAACCTAACTCACTTTCGTAGGAATCACGGTTGCACTTAGCATGTGCAACAAGCCGTTAAACCTCTAGGTTACCCTAGAGGACGAGTGTTGTCTCGTGAGGGTTTCAGCGGATTGCACCCACAAAATCCTTAAAAAGGAAAATATTTGACTTATATCAGAAGAGACTAAGTAGTCTATAAGTTTTAGGATTATCATTTTTATTCATTCTTTAAACTTAGTCTTAATAAAGTCAATTGTTATTCATTTTAGGTAAGGATTAAAATTGAATTTCTAATATAGTCTTGTTTGTTACCAAAATTCATCCGCACCCTTGTGAATCTAAGAATTCCTTGACTTGGACTCTCATGCCTCATGATTATTTTTATTGAATTTTTTTTTAATATATATAACTCATCTAATTTTCTTTCGTGTAAGTATCAAGGCTTCTTGAGGCCCTCATACCTAACTAATTGATTATTAGATGTGTTAGTACATATATAATATTTCTTAGTTTAGGCTTTCTAATCCACCCATGTAGCGAACTTAAAGTCGATGACTCCCAAACCGGTCGGTCTTAGGGCACCAGGTGAGAAAACACCCCGCGGACTCAAATTCGAGTGAACTAGGCCACAAAACTAAGGATTTTATTTATTAACTCACCTTTAGGCGTGAATACTTATGCTTCATGAGGCACATGTATCCAGCTTAATTAGTGATTGAATTTTTTTTTTATTTTTTTTTATATATGAGGCACAAGGGTCTTTGTCTTAGAATCCTAGATATGCATTAGGTATGCACAATTCATTAAGGTAAAAATCAAGACTAATTACTTATTCAATTTTTCCTCCTATACCTAAAATTTAAACAATTTATTTATTTTGACCAAGTCTTTAAAAATCCTAATCATGATTTTCCTAAATCTTAAAACTAACTTAGGTTTCTTTCAAAAAATAAGTCAAAGTACTGTCCTTTTTAAAAATTTTTTTTATATATATATTATATATATATATATATATTTAATATTTTTATGTTAGAAATGGTAGAACAAATACAAAATTTTTTTTATAATAATATATATATTTTTTAATTAATTAATTAGCCTTTTCTATATTAGTAAACCCTCCCCCACACTTATCTCATGCATTGTCCTCAATGTATGAAATGCATGAATGCATGAAGTAAAGTGTAAAGAGAAGCAAAGAATAATAGTATACCATTATATATACAACAAATGTATCACTCTCACCTAGAGCTGCTTAGGATTCATACCTCTAGCTCGCTTCCCATCATTCCAATGGGTTCTCTTTATAAAGCACAATGGGGATACCAACATTTTTATTTTAACTCTCTTTCTCCCCAGTTTCATCTTCTTTAGGCTTTTCCTCATTATATGTCCAAAAATTCATCACACCTTTTAGTTGGAACTTCCTTACTATGAATGTCGAGAAATTCTAGCTCAGTTCCGTACATCTCCTCAAAACTCAAATCAACACTTTTCCCTGAAAGTGAATAATTAACCAACGTCTCCTTAATCGATGTATCTAAACACAGAAGTTCTTCTTCAAAGAGGCTTTCGAAAGTTAAGTCAATCTGAGGTTCTTGAACTATATTCTCATGCGATATTCAGTGCTTGGCTCTTCGAAGATACTCAGATCAAATCTTCATTTTTTAAAGGGAACTTTAAAAGTATAATCCCCAACATGTGTCATCTTATCACCAAAATCGCACTTATCCTCAAATAACTTGTCAAGAAATAGAGACTCATTTTCACTTTCTTTTTCACAAATGTTCTCAATGAAGTTCACCTCAACTGTTTGGTCTTTTATCTTACGAGATTGGTTTTCCAGGTTGAAAACATTGACCTCTTTAGTCATGTTTCCAAAGGTCAACCTCATGGATCCATTCCTACAATTTATGATCGCATTGGCAGTTGCAAGGAACGGACGTCCTAAGATAACGGGAGTTTGAGACCGAGGAGTGGGTACAGGTTCGGTCTCCAGAACAACAAAATCTACTGGGTAGATAAACTCCCCAACTCGGATGAGCACATCGGTAATTTCTCTTTGGGAATTTTTACGGATCGGTCAGCTAATGGATTGTAACCTTAGTCAGACTAAGCTCGCCCAACCTAAGTTGTTGGTAGACTGAGAAGGGGAGTAAGTTGATACTTGCTCCCAAATCAAGAAGTGCATGGTTAATTGCAGTTTGACCTATTGTGCAAGAGATGGTCGGGCAACCGGGATCCTTGTATTTTACAGGGATTTGATTGGACAATAGCTCACTAATGTTAGTGGCTAGAAAAACCTTCTTGGGCACATTAGTCTTTCTCTTCTTTGTGCACATGTCCTTAAGAAACTTAGCATAACTAGGGACTTGTTGGATTGCATCAAGAAGAGGTATATGATCTTGACTTGATTAAAAATCTCACGTACCTTATCCATTTTTGCACATTGCTTATCTTTAAGCCTATTTGGGTAGGGTGCGATGGGCTTGTGCTTATCTTCGGCTGACTTGTCTTTTTTAGTGTTGTTGGCATCAAGTTGAGATGGAGTTGGATCAGGCAAGCTGAATGCTTGTTTAGAACTTGATGATGTTGATACTTGGTTATCAACTTGTTTTCCCGACCGCAATGTATGAATCGCATTGCAATGACTCATATGATTCTCTTGAGCCAAGTGAGCTTGACTAGAGTTCTTAGGGTTTGGGAATGGTTGACTAGGCAGAGTACCCTTTTGCCTTTCTTGCTGATTCATTTGCATCTCTATCCTAGTCAAGACTTGAGCCAGCGTATCATTGCTTTTAACGATAGTTGTTAACTGAGATTTCCTGCACACAAAAATAAGGATATTAGATTTTGGAAATAATAGTGTGAGGTTCTCAGTTCTAATCCGCGGTAGCAGGGCTATGCGGGTCGTGATCCTCAAGGAGGAGACTGCGATGGAAGCGTTAAGCAAGTTTTACTCTAAAGCTTTTATTTTTATTAGTTAAATGGTGGTATTTACAATGGGTGGTAGAAAAGAATATGGAGATGAGTTGTATTTAATCTACAAAGAAAAGAAAATAAAAGAAAAGGAAAGAAAACTTATCTCTTTAGTCTGCTTGCCGTTTGAACCGTTGCGATGATTTTCCTTTTCTTCGAAGGCGTACAAGCACGGCTTATGGGATCGTCCGCCTTCTTAATCTACTCTATGAAATGAAAAACAAGCTATGAAGACCTGTTCATCGTCATGGGCCGTCAAGGTTCCTTCTTCGGCTATGTATTCTCGAAGCAGTTGGATCTCATGGTGGGCAAGACATTAGAGAAAGAAACAATGTAGAAAAACAATGATAGACAAAGATAGAGACACAATAAAACATAAAAAGAACAAAACAAGCTTTGATTTGATTTAAACAATGGAGGAAAGTTTACAACTTACACCGGCTGTCACCATTGGTACAAGAGGATCCCTTCCTCCATGAATGCAACATCTCCTCTCAGCTTTCACAAGAAGAAAATAAAATTTACAGAGGAAAGTAAATCTAACCTAAAACCTAAAAACCCTAGCTTTTGGCCCTTTGCTGGACGCTGGACGCTCTGTATGTTGCACTGCAGGGGGTATTTATAGGTGCAGAAGGCCGAGGAGTCCTGGATGAACTTGCCCACGAAATCTGGGATTCGAACTCATCCACTTTGCCGCGGAATTGCGGCTTTTGCCGCGTTTCCGCGGCAATCTGGTGGCAGATTTCCACGCGCTTTGGCGCGTGGCTTCTCCTGGTCCGTTCATCTGGGCGCTTACTTCTGGAAGTATGATCCTGACTCTCCATATTGGGATTTCGAGATAACTTAGTAATCAAGTTACCTTGATCTCAATTATCCCAAATCTTTTATCACGAATTTCCTTCTTATCTTTGGCTTTTATGCTCATCCTGCAAGAGTTTAGGTTGGGTAGAATTCTATCCTTCCCTCATCTTTAATAATTGCAACTTTAGCCCTTGTATATTTGCACTTTGACAATCTGATATTTGCACTTTGACTCTTGGGCTTCAAATATGGGCTTGGATCTGGGCTTTTGGGCTCTTTAAGCTTTATTTTTTATTAAAACAATAATTCGAGGCCTGCACATAATAAATTACAAAATATTAATAAATGTGCAGAATTAAATGAATAAATATGAAAATGTGATGGTAAATATGATGATAAAAATGCACTTTTCACTACCAATCACACCCCCACACTTATCTTTTTGCTCGTCCTCGAGTAAAAACAAAGAAAAAGAAAAAGTTAATCTAACCTAACTCACTTTCGTAGGAATCACGAATGCACTTAGCACGTGCAACAAGCCGTTAAACCTCTAGGTTACCCTAGAGGACGAGTGTTGTCTCGTGAGGGTTTTTAGCGGATTGCACCCACAAAATCCATAAAAAGGAAAATATTTGAATTATTATTGAAGAGACTAAGTAGTCTATAAGTTTTAGGATCCTCATTTTTATTCATTCTTTAAACTTAGTCCTAATAAAGTCAATTGTTATTTTATTTTAGGTAAGGATTAAAATTGAATGTTTGTATAGTCTTTTTCGTTACCAAAAGTCATACGCACCCTTGTGAATCTAGGAATTCCTTAACTTGGACTCTCATGCCTCTTTATTATTTTTATAACATCATCTAATTTTCTTTCGTGTAAGTATCAAGGCTTCTTGAGGCCCTCATACCTAACTAATTGACTATTAGATGTGTTAATATATATATATTTTTTTGGCATGTATAACTCATCTAATTTTCTTTCGTATAAGTATCAAGGCTTCTTGAGGCCCTCATACCTAACTAATTGACTAATAGATGTGTTAATACATGTATAATATTTCTCAGTTTTCTTAGGCTTTCTAATCCACCCATGTAGCGAACTTAAAGTCGGTGGCTCCCAACCGGTCAGCTTTAGGGCACCAGGTGAGAAAACACCCCGCGGACTCAAATTCGAATGAACTAGGCCACAAAACTAAGGACTTTTGATTTAGAACTACCTTTAGGCGTGAATACTTATGCTTCTTGAGGCACATGTATCCAGCTTAATTGGTGTTTTTTTTTTTTAATTTTTTTTTTATGAGGCACAAGGTCTTTGTCTTAGAATCCTAGATATGTACTAGGAATGCACATTTCATTAAGGTAAAAATCAAGACTAACTACTTATTCAATTTCTCCTCCTATACCTAAAATTTAAACAATTTATTTATTTTGACCAAGTTTTTAGAAATCCTAATCATGATTTTCCTAATCCTTAAAACTAACTTAGATTTCTTTCAAAAAATAAGTCAAAATACTTCCTTTTTATAACATTTTTTTTAAATTTTTTAATTTTTTTTATTAGCAAATTTTGTTAGTATCTACTTATGTTAGTATGTTAGTAAAGCCCACCCCCACACTTATCTCATGCATTGTCCTCAATGTATGAATGAATGCAAATATGCATGAAAAAGAACAAGGGAAGGCGGAAGTTACCTTAGGGTGGTGGTTCCAGTGGTGGTCTAATTGGGCCAAGCGTTGCTACCCAATCAAGATAACATAATAATTGGTGGAAACCACCAGAAATTTTCCTTACATAACCCACTAAAATATATGTACAATCATTTTTTAGAATTTCCACCCCATCAAATTTCCAAATTTCATAATAAATTTCAGAGTTAATTGTGTCAACCTCCTTGTCCCAAAATGGAGTATGGAAAGATGGAATGATTGACTTGGACATGGGAAGTACGGGAACGAATACCGACTCAGGAAAGAAACTCAAATCAAGTAATGGTTCAGGAGTCGGGCTAAGTTCAGGAAGTGGGTCCAAATCAATAAGTTGAACCTCAAGTCCACAATCATCTTCCCACAATGGAATGTGACTCAATGGTGGTGATTCAAGTTCAGCAATGATAGGTGTGGGAATCAAAACTGACTCTAAAATATTACCTAATTCAGGTAACAAAACAGGAGTCAATAATGATTCAGGAATTTGAACTTGATTATAGATTTGAGAATCTAGGTCACATATCTCACTGGGTTCAATGTAATAAAAATCAGAACTTGCCAATTTATCCATGGGACTTTCAAAATTGCACAATTGATCAAGTTCAATATGATCATCAATTATAGGTGACTCAATATCATGATGAATTGGAACAGGATCCAATGTTGACTCAGGAAAAGTGAAATCAGGTGGAGACACTGGAGTCATTATTGAATCAGGAAGTAAAATTGAATCATCAAGTGGGAGATCATGATCATATTCATGTTCAAGTTCTATTTCAGGAAAGGAAAAACTTGCCAAATTATCAACAATTGGAGTTTCAGCAAGTTCAAATGATGGCACTGAAGTAGAATCTTGTTGTCCAAAGCAACTTGGTTCGTCGGCTCTAAGAGAGTGGTCAATGAAAGCAGAAATGGCCGAACTGTGAGAACGTAAAGATTGAACCATCAAATCTATGTCATGATCACGGGCTAATCTAGCCTGAGTAATGGCAGCAAGCATCCCTTCATAGTCGATAGGTGCATCTTGTTCTGATTGGACTTGAAAATAGGAAGGGTAATCGTGATGAAGTTGTGAGTCGGTGGACTCACGTATCATCATGTCTAAGATTGATGGTGATTTTTGCTTGGACTCATTCATACTCATCATTTCCAAGATAGATGGATTTCTATTCTGAATGGGTGGATCTGAGTATGAATCATTGAAAGAGTGTGGACTAGATGAATATGAAGGACAATTTGGTTGATAATTAGACTCGGGGGACTCGAAACCCCATGAACTCTGTGACGAGTTGAAATTATTATGGAAATTATAGTCATAAGATGGGGGGTGTGGGTTATATTCATTCGGATAAGACCATTCCGGCACACTAGATTGGTCAAAGTTAGGGTATGCCGGGTTGGTAATATCCGAATAATAGTTAGGGGTGTAATATGGATTAAAATTAAAATTATTATTATATGCCATATCACACCAACACAAACACAACAAACAAACAAACAAACAAAAAAAATTCTAACCTAAGTTAGGGTAGACCTATGACCTAGACGACTCCTAACTGGTTAGACTGTCCACGGGAGGTAGGGTGTAGACTTTGACCACAAGTTAATCAGCCAGGTCGGGGCAAGAGTGGTGGGAGGTTTCCGTCAAAGACGTTCCTTAATTAAATAACCACCGGCTTTCGGCCCTCAATCCCCTTCCTAGACACTGATTTGGCAGGAGTCAACTTCCAACACCGTTCCCCCTTAGGATAATCTCCTAATTGAGTCCGAGTGTCCCTAGGGCCAACGTCTACTAATTTTTAAGTTAGGCTTGGGTTAGTGAGTGCTTGGGATATGATTTTTGGGCTAAGGAAGGGTGATGAAATCCCCACCTTATCTTGTTAATGGGTTATGCCCTTAAGATGAATTAGTGCAAGTGTACAAGATAAATAGATAAGAATCACTCAAAGCAGAAGATCAACCAAGAGATGAATCCTATTCTACATGCAATGCGTACGTACCTTGCTCCTCCAGCACTCTTCAACAGTAAATAAAAATAATTGAAAAGACACGTGCCTAATATGCAAACGTCTAATCAATTTTTATTTTTAACAACAAATAATTTACTGTTGAATTATTAGCAATTTACAGGTATATCACAGAACAAAACAGAATAGAGCAGTAAGCAGTAATCTCAAATTTTAGCAATCTGCAAAAAAACTGAATCAGTAGTTCACTGCACTTGCCGCGGATCCGCGGCTCTGGCCGCGTTTCCGCGGCAAAGTTGCAGGCCCTCGTGCTCTGCCTTCGAGGGCAGAGGCACTGGGTTGCTGTATGTCCTTGCTGCTGCTCTGTTTCTGTTTCCTGTTCTCCAAACCTGCAAACAGAAAAGAATAAGAGAATTAGTTAATAAAAAATATTTTTTATTAGAGAATAACTTACCGTCCCTCCCCGGCAACGGCGCCAATTTGTTAACTGAGATTTCCTGCACACAAAAATAAGGATATTAGATTTTGGAAATAATAGTGTGAGGTTCTCAGTTCTAATCCGCGGTAGCAGGGCTATGCGGGTCGTGATCCTCAAGGAGGGACTGCGATGGAAGCGTTAAGCAAGTTTTACTCTAAAGCTTTTATTTTTATTAGTTAAATGGTGGTATTTACAATGGGTGGTAGAAAAGAATATGGAGATGAGTTGTATTTAATCTACAAAGAAAAGAAAATAAAAGAAAAGGAAAGAAAACTTATCTCTTTAGTCTGCTTGCCGTTTGAACCGTTGCAATGATTTTCCTTTTCTTCGAAGGCGTACAAGCACGGCTTATGGGATCGTCCGCCTTCTTAATCTACTCTATGAAATGAAAAACAAGCTATGAAGACCTGTTCATCGCCATGGGCCGTCAAGGTTCCTTCTTCGGCTATGTATTCTCGAAGCAGTTGGATATCATGGTGGGCAAGACATTAGAGAAAGAAACAATGTAGAAAAACAATGATAGACAAAGATAGAGACACAATAAAACATAAAAAGAACAAAACAAGCTTTGATTTGATTTAAACAATGGAGGAAAGTTTACAACTTACACCGGCTGTCACCATTGGTACAAGAGGATCCCTTCCTCCATGAATGCAACATCTCCTCTCAGCTTTCACAAGAAGAAAATAAAATTTACAGAGGAAAGTAAATCTAACCTAAAACCTAAAAACCCTAGCTTTTGGCCCTTTGCTGGACGCTGGACGCTCTGTACGTTGCACTGCAGGGGGTATTTATAGGTGCAGAAGGCCGAGGAGTCCTGGATGAACTTGCCCACGAAATCTGGGATTCGAACTCATCCACTTTGCCGCGGAATTGCGGCTTTTGCCGCGTTTCCGCGGCAATCTGGTGGCAGATTTCCACGCGCTTTGGCGCGTGGCTTCTCCTGGTCCATTCATCTGGGCGCTTACTTCTAGAAGTACGATCCTGACTCTCCATATTGGGATTTCGAGATAACTTAGTAATCAAGTTACCTTGATCTCAATTATCCCAAATCTTTTATCACGAATTTCCTTCTTATCTTTGGCTTTTATGCTCATCCTGCAAGAGTTTAGGGTTGGGTAGAATTCTATCCTTCCCTCATCTTTAATAATTGCAACTTTAGCCCTTGTATATTTGCACTTTGACAATCTGATATTTGCACTTTGACTCTTGGGCTTCAAATATGGGCTTGGATCTGGGCTTTTGGGCTCTTTAAGCTTTATTTTTTATTAAAACAATAATTCGAGGCCTGCACATAATAAATTACAAAATATTAATAAATGTGCAGAATTAAATGAATAAATATGAAAATGTGATGGTAAATATGATGATAAAAATGCACTTTTCACTACCAATCAATAGTGTCCACCTTTCTTTCCAGATTGGAGAGCCTTGTTTCCATTTGTGAATATTAGAAAGAGGGTGGAGGATTTTTATAGGGCGGACTTTGGAACTTGTTGGAGAATTTGGGCCTAGTTTGATCATTATTGCTTGGGCCCCATGAAAAATTGGGATGGTTTCTCCAATCAGGATTGTAGGTGGACGAATATGGATTGTTGGCGGGCGGATTGTTGGCGGGCCTTGTGAAGGCCGCACTCATATGTTCGGGCAAGCTTTGATGCGCGATAAAAACAGGACATTCCTCGAACACATGGTTCATATCTTGACAATAAGTACAGCCCGCCGAAGTTGTTGGGCTGACTTGGTTCACAGAGACTGGCTCTTTAGTTTCAAGAGCCTCTAATCTTCGCATAACAGTAGCTAACTTAGCATCGGTTGCTACGTTGGCCTCAATGGAATGGATACCTCCTTTAGAAGAAGTAGGGTCATTAGTCCTAGATTTTTCCGGAGTAGGTTCCCATTGGATGGTATTTTCAGCTAATTCCTCATACATTTGCCATCCTTCATCTTCGCTCTTTTTCATAAATCCTCCTTGGCACATGGATTCTAAAAATGTTTTAGTTTGATATTCTAATCCATCATATAGAACTTGGCAAAGTCGCCATTTCTCTATCCCATGGTGAGGGCATTGGGCAAGGAGGTCCTTGAAACGTTCGAAATATTTCCAAAAAGGCTCATTGGCTGTCTGCTTAAACTGTAGGATATTCTTCCTAATTAATGCAGTCTTGTGAACGGGATAAAATTTCTTTAAGAATGCCTTAACAAAATTATCCCAAGAAGATATAGAACCAACCTCTAGACTGTATAGCCATTTCTTTGCTAAATCCTTCAAAGCAAAGGGGACAAACCTAAGTTTGATGTCATCTTTTCCTAACTTAGGAATATTCATCATGAGACATACTTCCTCAAATTCCCTTATGAAGAAGTATGCATCCTCGGAATCAAGTCCATGAAATTTCGGAAGGGTGTTGATGTATTGTGGCTTAAGCTCAAATGGGTCAACACCTGCATCGGTAAGCTTAATGCAAGAAGGAAGAGAGGTCCTGATAGGATAGATCCTATCTTGGAGTGATATTGGTTGTGCCATGTGTGAGTCGGGCTTGAGCTCGGGTGGTGAACTAGTCCTAGTTAGCCTGGATGTAAGTTGGTCTCTCGACCAAGTGGGCATGCACAATTAGCAAACAAGTTCACCCAATCAACCAAAAAGAAAAACAAATAAAAAATCCTATTCTAGGGTAATCCTTGACCTAGACGACTCCTAACTTTAGACTGTCCTTAGGAGGTCTATTGTCGACGTCAACCACAAGCTAATCGGCCAGATCAGGGCAAGACCGGTGGGAGGTTTTCCGTCAGAGACGTTCCTTAATTAAATAACCACCGTTCTTCGGGCTTTCGGTCCTCAATCCCTTTTCTAGATACCGATTTGACAAGGGTTAATTTCGAACAATTTTCCTTCTTCGGTCAATCTCCTATTAAGTCCGAGTTAACCTAGGGCCAACGTCTAGTCAAATTTTACTTAAAGTTAGGGTTGTGAGTGTGACGGATATGATTTTTGGGCCAAGGAAGGGTGATGAAATCCCCACCTTATCTTATTTATGGGTTATGCCCTTAAAATATTTTTGTGTACGTGTAAAGCTGTAGAAAAGTAATCACTCAAGAAAGCAGTAAACAACCAAGAGTGTTTCCTAATCTATATGCTATGCAAACGTACCTTGTCGCTAGCACTCTTCAACAGAATTAAAAAATTAAAAATAGACACGTGCCCTAAATGCAAGAGTCTAATATTTTTTTTTATTATCAACAAATGGGTTAATGTTATTAATTAGCAGTTGCAGAGTGATCACAGAGAAATATAATCACAGCAGTAAGATATTTTTGCAATTCAGAGCAACCTGCAGAAATTTGGATGAGTAGTTAACTACTCTTGCCGCGGAAATGCGGCCCTGGCCGCGGATCCGCGGCTAAGAAGTAGGCCCTGGTGCTCTGCCTTCGAGGGCAGAGGCACTGGGTTGCTATGTGTCCTTGCTGCTGCTCTGTTTTCCTGTTCTCTGCATCTGCAAACAGAAAGAATAAAAAATGATTAGATTTAGGAAATCGTGCCGTTCCTTCCCCGGCAACGGCGCCAAAATTTTGATTGAGAAATTAAGAATTTGTGAATTAAAAGAATGAAGTTTAGAATTCTTTTGTTCTCAATGTTGTCCGCTGTAGCAAGGGCTCAAGCGGGTCGTGATCCTCAGGGAAGGATGCGATGCAAGCTTTTCGACCCGATTCCTCTGTATCTTCAAAAATAAGAGAAAAGAGATTAGATTTGAGATAAATATATGATATGAAAGATGTGGTTTTGCTGATCTTCTACCACAACCCTATTGCAAGTTAAGGAGATTGATCATCATCTTGAGATGTGTGTAATTTACCCTAGGTTATTAAGAGTAATTCAAGCAAGAAAAACCAATACAAGATTCTAACTAAGTTACATTACTTAAAAGCCAAACTATGGTTCATCCTAACATCTAGGTACAGCTTAATAGAAGATTAATCTTAAAGTTAGGCTGTCCTAGTTCTTAAGTTTGAAGTCATGAAGGGTCTTTTTAATATGCAACCTAGATTAAGAAGTCTAGTTATTTGTTTGATCTTCAAGAAAAGTTGTCATTAAACCTAGGGTTTCTAGAGATGGTCATCAATCTGATCAAAGCTTAACTGCTCTAGGGTTGCTTTAAGAATTTCAGCAAACCACTAGAGAAAATTAGTTCATCATCATTTTTTTTATCTTTTCAATTTATTTATTTTTTTTAATTTTATTTAATAAGAAAGATTGCAAAAAATAAAGAAAAAGAAAACCAGAAGATCGATCACAGAGAATAAAAATAACTCAAAAGAGAATGAAAGAAACGGGAAAAAGGTAACCTTTATTGCAGAATAATCCTCCAATTACAAAGCTCCTTCTTCTCCACAACGTACATGAAACGAAAGTTACAATCTTGCAGAAATTTAAAGCAAATGGCTAAAAGAAAACCCTAATACGTCTCTGATGCCCTGTACGTTACTCTGCAGGGGGTATTTATAGGTGCAGAAGGCGGTGGAGTCCCGGATAAGATCGCGCCAAAAAGCTGTTGCCCTGTCTCATCTAAAATGTCGCGGAAACGCGGCTTGGGCCGCGTTTCCGCGGCCTGGTAGACTCTTCTGGCCACGCGCTTTGGTGCGTGGCCTCTCCTGGTCAGTCCATGTGGGCGTTTGCTTCTGGAAGCTGCATCCTGGCTCTTTATTCTAGATTTTCGAGATAACTTAGAAATCAAGTTACCTTGATCTCAAATATCCCAAATCTTTTATCCACGAATTTCCTTCTTATCTTTGGCTTTTATCCTCATCCTGCAAGTGTTTATCCTCATCCACCAAGCCTTTAGGATTGGATAGAATTCTATCCTTTCCCTCTTTGTAGTATTTGCAATTTTCACACTTTGTATTTGCATTTTGACTTCTTGTAATTGCGCTTTTGCACCTGGGCTTCAAACATGGGCTTGGATATGGGCTTTTGGGCTCTTTAAGCTTTATTTATTATTAAAATAATAATTCGAGGCCTGCACACAATAAATTACAGAATATTAATAAATGTGCAGAATTAAATGAATAAATATGAAAATGTGATGGTAAATATAATGATAAAAATGCACTTTTCACTACCAATCAAACCTCAAAACAAACCCTTTGTGTTTGCGATTGCTCACTCTATCTCTCTATCTCTCTCTTTGTCTCTTATTATATCTTGCATGCTTACTTTGTGTCTATCTTTACATGCTTGATATTGTACTTTACATTGTGCTTAATTGATATACTTGCTTGGGATTGTTGCTAACACTTGTATTCAACCAAGAGAGCCAACGCGGCACCTCAACCCATTCAAGGGAAATCTAGAGGAGTTAGTCCAGAGCCCTTCACGGGGAATTCGGCTACACTCTTGTGTTATACATAAGTGTTTAGTGTAAAAGTTTTATTTGGTCATAATTGTTTTAACTTCCGCATTATTTGGCATTAAGTGACCATTAGATTAGCCATCACCTATTCACCCCCCTCTAGGTGACTTAACAATTGGTATCAGAGCTAGTGCTCTTGATTTGGGTCTAATAACCTAAGAGTTAAAGATCCTCATTTGTAGGCTAATCACTATTTTTGTACACACACCATGGACTTTATGTCACCACCCACTTTTGACATTCTTAACATCCAAGTTTGGAAGGTTAAGATGTCTATGTTCCTCAAGGCCCTAGGCATTCATGTCTATCTTGCTACAATTAAAGATTCATATATTAATGATAGCAAGTACATTGAGGCTAATGCAAAAGCCCTTCATGTTTTAAAGTCAACCCTAAATAATGATTATCTATCTAGGGTTTCTAACATTGATTCGGATTTTGTAGCTTGGAACATCATCACCTCCCTTGGCGAAAAGGATCTATATTATACCGGGAGCGATTCGGACGTTGGGAGCGACACCTCCAACGTATGCTATATGGTCCAAGGGATAACCCCCTTGAGGTAACTTCTGAATCCGAGGATGAGGATGTTAACATGTTATATGATGAGCTCAATACATTTTGCCAATTATTGCTTGAGAAATATGACATGATTAAGAAAGATAATAAAAATTGAAAAAGAAATTTGATTGCATGCATGTAGAGAATGATGCATTTAGAAATAAAATTGCATGTTTAGAAAAAAAATAATGTTTTGAAAAATGAGAATGTTTCCCTTATGTCTAAATTAAATGATTTGTGTGAAGGGAACACTATTTTGAAGGATAAGATTGATTTGGTGGAAAAACAAAGAGAAAATATTTTTCAAGAAAATAAATCTTTAAAAAGAAAAATTTGTGAAAAAGAAAAGGATTTTGTTTCACAAAAGAAAAAGAAAAATGATTCTTTATCTCATCATGCTAATGAGATTAAAGATTTGAAAAATAAAATGGATGATTTAAGTTCAACTTTGAACTCTTGTGCATTCAATCATTCTAAGTTGGAATCCTTGTTTCAAAAGAAACAAGTTCCCCATGTTCATGCACATCACCATGCATTTGCTTATGTTGCACACCATGACCACACACATACACATAAGCATTCTAAGGTGTACACTTGTACACATTGTGGCCGCAAAGGCCATTTAGCAAAATATTGTTATGATAGATTAGATCATTTTAATTTTGCTAAGCATAAAAATTTTTGGGTTCCTTACAAGACTAACCCCAAAGGACCCAAGAAAATATGGGTACCAAAATCCCCACCTTGTGTATTTGATGTAGGTGAGGGCTCTCACAAAACGTGAGAGATTTGGTGCCTTGGTAGTGGATGCACATGGACTTGATGGACACACTTTGAATGCATCGCTATCAAGGAAGATTGGTGGGATGACCACCATGTGAGGAGCTTTGGAGTTGGTAACAATTTCTAAACTCCTATTTTTATGTTCATGCTTATTCATCCATAATATTCATAGCATGTTCATGTTTTAAGATTTTATGTGCTTCATGTGGTAATAACATGCTTAGATGTAGTCTATTTCAAAACTTGTATTATACATGTACAAATAGTGAGCTACATTTGTTTTATATATGATTGCACTTCATGCTCATTTGTACCCACTATATGCATATGTATAGACTAGTTTTGATGATTCTCATTTATACATGCTTTGCCAATTTTTATGCTTTACTTCATGTATGCATTTTTAATTCAAATCTAATAAATATACATGTATACCCGTGAGTCTCTTGCTTTCATGCAAATACATTTGATAAGACTCTTTTATATTTGGGATATGTATGCACATTGTTAAATTTGGATAAATCATACATATACCATGAAGATTGTTATTTTTATGAAAAATAATTTTTAAGTTGATTTGTAAAAATGTGTCTTATGATCTTTTTGAGCTTAAATGACTAATTTCATAAAAATGCTAATTACATGATTTTTGAACACTCACACTTTATTCATTCTTGTCATGACACAATTTCATGGACATTATTGAGCTTTATAGACCATGAGTGATTAAATCTTTATGTACTTAGTTATGTTTTATGAAAAACATTTGATTTGATGTATTTGAAGGATCTTTAACTAGTTTTTCAAAAACAATTTATACTAGTTATTTATTCTTCAAATAGTTGATGAGATTTACACATGATCCTACTTGACAATAATTTGGATAAATTATTTTGTATTCTCAAGATTTGATGCTTCATGATTTGAATATTAGTTTAAGTGATAGCTTTTATCAAAACTTGGATTTATACTTGTACACATTGTGGACCACAAATAAATCTATATATGATTGGGTTTGATTGCTTATTTGTGCCCATTAGATGTGTTAGTATAGCCTAGTTTTGATGATTTATACATTCTAAACTTGTATTCCCTTTTTGGATTTGTATTATGATCATGTACTTTCATTTCATGTATATGTTTATTTGCCAACCTTTAAGATATACATGTATACCTCTTGAGTCATTTGCCTTTCACGCAAATCTATATAAATAGACTCAATTGTGTTTTAGGGATATGTATGTATACTTCTTGTGTTGTCAAAACATACATATACCATGAAATATATTTGGTTTAATAAAAATTTGTGATGATTTTCATATTCTCAAAATTTATGATAATTTCATATTTAAAGGAATATTGAGCTTTATTGATATTTTTCATGATGCCATGTTCCACATAACACTAGTACACTCACTTCTTTTTAATATGGACTTTATGGATACTTGAGTGTTTTAGTACCATGTGTTTTACTTGTGTTTCATGAAAAACATTGTTGATTTATTCCTTGATTGAAGGATTCCGTACTAGTTTTTAAACAATTTCATTTAACTAGTTCGAATTCTTCATTTGGTAGAATATTTGATATATACACTTAGGCTTATTTTTCTATTGGTATCATTGGATATTTTCAATTGGTATCAATATGAATTTCCTTTGTATATACTCATACTTTGCCTTCACATATATGTATGTATCTACTTCAATTGGTTTACTCTTTTCATACATATATATGATTTGTTGTGTGCTTGAGTTAAAATTGGTTACATATTTTTAAAGCACAAATGTTGTTAATGCTAAGCTTAATTCAAATCTTATTTTTCAAGCTTATGCATTAGTTTTAAATTGGTATCTATGTGGTTGATCATTATTTTACTATTGGTTGATCATTACTTTACTATTGATCACTATTTTACAATTGATCATTTTCAACTTTGATATCAAGATTCAAAATTTGTTTTATTGAGAGAATTCAAATTTTGTTTCATGAGAAAAATTCAAAATTTTTGATTTGTATTGCCTATATGCAAGGAGAGCTTAACATCTCTTCTACATATAGATTCATGTTGAGTGTATTGTATATTGAGGAGCTTAACATCTCTTCTTTATGTGGTGCACGTGTGTAGGGGGAGCTTCACATCTCCTCTTATGCATTACATTATATGTGTTATGTGAATTGGGGCTTATCATCCCTTCTTCATGTAATGCATATGTGTAGGGAAGTTAACTTAGCGTCTTCCTCTTCATGAATGTATATCGCATATAAACTTTATTGATTGATTTGATTTACCCCTTGTTTGGTTCTTTGTTTCGGACAAATAGGGGGAGAAAATTTTGTGTTGATTTGTTTTGCTTTAACCCCTTTGTTGATGATTGACAAAAAGGGGGAGAAGAATTTGAGATATTATATGCATGTTTTCCATGATTAAGGGGGAGAAGAATTTATGTTCATGCATGATTGAGTTTGCAAATAGGAGAAAAAGATGTGATTCATTTGCATATTTATTTATTTTATTGTTATGCATAAGTTAAGGGGGAGCTTCCTTGAAGCTTTACTTTAATCCATGCATATATAACTTCATGAGTTTTGTCATCATCAAAAGGGGGAGATTGATGGCCCAAAGGCCCATCACTCTAGTTTTGATGATAATCAACTCATGTAGTTATAGTACTAATGATCTTGTGCTTAATTAGTGACAGATTCATTATCAAGATCTTAGTAGGTGTGGAGCTTCAACAAAGGATTTAAAGTCAAGTTGGAAGCTAGCACCGGTTGATTCACGAGCCTATGCATCAAGGCCACATATAGAGATTGAGCTCGGTGGATTGCATTTGGACCAAGTCAAGAAGATGAGAAGACTTCAAGGGAAGACTTCAAGATCAAGACTTGTGTCTAGGTATAAGATTTAGTTTTTGTGTTTTAGATAAAATATAAAGGATAGAATAGTTGGTGGATTGCTCAAGTATATATCACACACACACTCTTGATTTAATTGTCTTTTCATAAAAGAATTTTTAGTTTAGAAAAGACTTTTCATTTTGGTAAAAGATTTTTCATTTGACAAAATATCAATTTGGCTTTTTGGTATTTCTTTATATACATATCCTTTAACCAAAACCAAGCTTTATGCTTAATGCCAAAAACATAGATATTCCATCTTAATTGTGTAGTGGATCATATCCATACACACTATGCTTTAATGAATTCAAAATATCTTATTTTTGTATTTGGAGAAGTTTTGAAAAAACTAGTTTTGGAAAATACAGTTTTTCATATGAACCAATATTTCCATATTACAAAAATAGTCCAATCTTTTATAACATGCCTTGATTTTGTGCAAGCATGTTTGTATATCAAAGTATATTGGTAAAACTATTTTTGTAAATTTTCTAAGTATTTATGGGATTTTATTTGAGTCAAAAAGTCATACTTTTAATCCCTTAAATTTGCTGACCAGAACTTGGCTGTCAGGCCAGTTCGGTCGACCGGGCGGTCGACCGAACCAGGGTCAGGTCGACCGTGCGGTCGACCGACGTGCACAGACTTGTGCACGTCTGGCAGCCCAGTGGGGCGGTCGACCTGGCGGTCGACCGTTTCAGAGAGCAGTGCTCTCTGTTAGATTCGGTCGACCGGGCGGTCGACCGGAGGCTCCAACGGTCGGATTTTTGACCGTTGGCGGTCGACCAGCCGGTCGACCGGTAGGTCTGACAGATCCCAACGGCTATATTTTTCTGGCCTATAAATTGGGGGGTCTTGTCATTGTTTTGAGCCAAGATTTTAGGAGAGCTTTGGTCCAATTTTCCCATTCTTTCAGAAAGTTTTCTCCACATATTTGAGTGCTAATACTTCCAATCAAAAGGGAAGAATTTATCAAGAGTGTTAAAAGTGATTCTTTGAGTTTTCCTCCACCTTTCTAATCCTTGCTTTTCTCACACTACACTTGAGCATTCATAGATATATCTATCCTATAGGAGTGTTATAGTGAGAGTGCCTTTAGGTGATCAAAGTGTTGTGATCACCAAAGATCTTTTCTTGTTCTTTGAGGAAACGGGCAAGTGTGCTCGTTGGTGGTGTGGAGTTCGGTTGTGAACTCTTTGGTTCGAGGTGCGGCCTCGGCAAGCTAGTGGGCTTGCGTGTGTACGGGACTAGGGAGTCCGAGGGCTTGTAAGTGTTGCGGCACCGGGGAGAGATCCATTGGGATCTTGCATAGTGGAAACCCTTCGTGTGTCGAAGGCGGGGATGTAGAGCAAGTGTGCTCGAACCTCGAAACAAACCCTTTGTGTTTGCGATTGCTCACTCTCTCTCTCTCTCTCTCTCTCTCTCTCTCTCTCTCTTTGTCTCTTATTATATCTTGCATGCTTACTTTGTGTCTATCTTTACATGCTTGATATTGTACTTACATTGTGCTTAATTGATATACTTGCTTGGGATTGTTGCTAACACTTGTATTCAACCAAGAGAGCCAACGCGGCACCTCAACCCATTCAAGGGGAATCTAGAGGAGTTAGTCCAGAGCCCTTTGATTGGTAGTAAAAAATGCATTTTTATCATAACATTTACCATCACATTTTCATATTTATTCATTTAATTCTGCACATTTATTAATATTTTGTGATTTATTGTGTGCAGGCCTCGAAATAATAAAAGAAAGAATTAAAGCCTAAAAAGAGCCCAAAAGCCCACATTTAAAGCCCAAGTGCAAAAGTGCAAATATCAATTGTCAAAGTGCAAATACACAAAGGGCTAAAGTTGCAAATATTAAAGATGAGGGAAGGATAGACTTCTATCCAACCCTAAACACTTGCAGGATGAGGATAAAAGTCAAAGAAGAGAGTGCAAAGATAAGAAATTTCGTTTAAAAAGATATTGGGATATTTGAGATCTAGGTAACTTGATTCCTAAGTTATCTCGAAATCCCAAGATAAAGAGCCAGGATCAAGCTTCCAGAAGGAAACGACCAGATGGACGGACCAGGAGAAGCCACGCGCCAAAGCGCGTGGCCAGCAGCCACTGTAGTGCCGCAGAAACGCGGCCCAAGCCGCGTTTCCGCGGCATTCCTGATGAGTCTGCCCAACTGCTTTCGTGTACGAGCTTATCCGGGACTCTACCTCCTTCTGCACCTATAAATACCCCCTGCAGTGCAACGTACAGAGCGTCCAGAGCCAGAGGGCCAAAAGCTAGGGTTTTTAGGTTTTTCTCTTTCTTCTAGTTTAGGTTTTCTTTTCGTTTTTCTTTTGTAAATTCTGTAACTGAGAGTGGAGGAAACTTTCATGGAGGAAGGAGTCCATGCTTGTACTGAGGTGACAGCGGTGTAAGCCTACTATTTCTTCCATTGTTAATGAAATTCACTTGAGGTTTGTTTTCGTTCTGTTATTATTTTATGTTCTTCTACTCTTGTTTATTTCTTTGTTTCTCTGTTTCTGTTTTCTTCCATTGTTTTTCTCTAATGCCTTGTGAACAATGAGACCCAATTGCATTGAGACTGCCTAGCAAAAGAAGAAACCTTGATGGCTTATGGCGATGAACATCCTATACGCCATACTTGCAAGTCTTCCAAGAAAAGGTAAATCATCGCACGGATCAAAGGTAAGCAGGCTGAAGAGGTTTGTACGTGTTATAAGTTTTTCTTTCTTTTCTTTCTTTAGTTTAGATCCACATCTTCCACATCTTCCTAAATTCTTTTCTCCCACTTCATTGTAAATACCACTTCTTTTTTCCAACTTTCTTTCTTTCTAACTTAACTGTAAATAATAAAAATAAATAATTTTTAGAGATAACTTACAAACGCTTCCATCGCTAGTCCCTCCCTGAGGATCACGACCCGCATAGCCTTGCTACAGCGGATTCGAATTGAACACTTGCACACCTTTAATTCTCAGATCTAATATTCATATTTTGTGTGCAGGTAAAAGTTCAATCAAAATTTTGGCGCCGTTGCCGGGGAGGGACGGTAAGTTTATCTCTAAATAAAAAAAAATTAACTAATTCTTTTCTATTTGCAGGTTTGGAGAACAGAAAAACAATAGCAGAAGTGGACATATAGCAACTCTGTGCCTCTGCCCTCGAAGGCAGAGCATCAGAGCCTACTATAGTGCCGCGGATCCGCGGCAATAGCCGCGGAAACGCGGCCTTAGTAGTGAATTACTAACTGCAGTTTCTGCAGGTTGCTGCAAACTTCAATATTTGTTTTCTGCTCTGTTAAAATTTGTTCTGTGATAACCCTGCTTACTGCTAATTAATTCAACAGTAAACTATTTGTTGTTAAAGATAAAAATTGATTAGAAGTTTGCATATTAGGCACGTGTCTTTTCAATTCCTTTATTTTACTGTTGAAGAGTGCTGGAGCAAGGTACGTTCGCATTGCATGTAGAATAGGACTCATCTCTTGGTTGATGCTTTGAGTGAATCTTATTTTCATATTTTGTACACTTGCACAAATTTATTCTAAGGGCATAACCCATTAACAAGATAAGATGGGGATTTCATCACCCTTCCTTAGCCCAAAAATCATATCCCAAGCACTCACTAACCCAAGCCTAACTTAAAATTAGTAGACGTTGGCCCTAGGGACATCTCGGACTCAATAGGAGATTATCCTAAGGAGGAACAGTGTTGGAAGTTGACTCTTGTCAAATCAGTGTCTAGGAAAGGGATTGAGGGCCGAAAGCCCGAAGATTGGTGGTTATTTAATTAAGGAACGTCTTTGACGGAAAACCTCCCACCACTCTTGCCCTGACCTGGCTGATTAACTTGTGGTCAAAGTCTGCACCCTACCTCCTATGGACAGTCTAACCAGTTAGGAGTCGTCTAGGTCATAGGTCTACCCTAACTTAGGTTAGAATTTTTCTTTTTTTGTTTGTTTATTTGTTTGTTTTGTTTGTGTTGGTGTGATATGGCATATAATAATAATTCCAATTTTAATCCATATTACACACCTAACTATTATTCGGATATTACCAACCCGGCATATCATAACTTTGACCAACCTAGTGTACCAGAATGGTCTTATCCGAATGAATATAACCCACACCCTCCATCTTATGACTATAATTTCCATAATAATTTCAACTCGTCACAGAGTTCATGGGGTTTCGATTCCCCGAGTCTAATTCTCAACCAAATTGTCCTCCATATCCATCTAGTCCACATTCTTTCAATGAGTCATACTTAGATCCACCCAGTCAGAATAGACTACCATCTATCGGGGAATGATAAGTATGCATGAGTCCAAGCAACAATTACCATCTATCGCAGACATGATAATGCGTGAGTCCACCAACTCACAACTTCATCATGATTACACTTCCTCTTCTCAATCACAGCATGAAAAGATGCTTGCAGCCATGACTCAGGCTAGATTAGCCCGTGATCATGACATAGATATGATGGTTCAATCTTTACGTTCTCACCGTTCGGCCATTTCCAATATCATTGACCACTCTCGTAGAGCCGACGAACCAAGTTGCTTTGGACAACAAGATTCTATTTCAGTGCCATCATTTGAACTTGCCGAAACTCCAATTCTTGATAATTTGGCAAGTTTTTCCTTCCCTGAAATAGAACTTGAGCATGAATATGATCATGATCTTCCACTCGATGATTCAATTTTATTTCCTGATTCAATAATGACTCCAGTGTCTCAACTTGATTTCACTTTTCCAGAGTCAACATTGGATCCTATTCCAATTCATCATGAAATGAATCACCCATTTTAGATGATCATATTGAACTTGACCAATTTTACAATCTTGAAAATCCTATGGATAAATTGGCAAGTTCTTTTTATTACATTGAACCCAATGAGATATGTGACCTAGATTCTCAAATCTATGATCAAGTTCAAATTCCTGAATCATTATTGACTCCTGTTTTGTTACCAGACTTAGGTAATATTTTAGAGTCAGTTTTGATTCCCACACCTATCATTCCTGAACTTGAATCACCACCATTGAGTCACATGCCATTGTGGGAAGATGATTGTGGACTTGAGCTTAAACTTATTGATTTAGACCCACTTCCTGAACTTAGCCTGACTCCTGAGCCCTTACTTGATTTGAGCTTCTTCCCTGAGTCGGTCTTCGTTCCAGCACCTATAATGTCCAAGTCAATAATTCCATCTTTTCATACTCCATTTTGGGACAAGGAGGTTGACACAATTAACTCTGAAATTTATTATGAAATTTGGAAATTTGATGGGGTGGAAATTCTAAAAAATGATTATACATATATTTTAGTGGGTTATGTAAGGAAAATTTCTGGTGGGTTCCACCAAATTATATGTTATCTTGATTGGGTAGCAACGCTTGGCCCAATTAGACCTCCACCGGAACCACCACCTTAAGGTAACTTCTGCCTTCCCTTGTCTTTTTCATGCATATATGCATACATTTCATACATTGAGGACAATGCATGAGATAAGTGTGGGGGTGGGCTTTACTAACATACTAACATAGGTAGAAACTAACAAAAATTGCTAATAAAAAATTTTTATAAAAAAAAATTTATAAAAAGGACAATATTTTGACTTATCTTTTGAAAGAAATCTAAGTTAGTTTTAAGAATTAGGAAAATCATGATTAGGATTTCTAAAAACTTGGTCAAAATAAATAAATTATTTAACTTTTAGGTATAGGAGGAGAAACCGAATAAGTAGTTAGTCTTAATTTTTACCTTAATGAAATGTGCATACCTAATACATATCTAAGATTCTAAGACAAAGACCCTTGTGCCTCATATATATAAAAAAAAAAAAAAAAATAAATTCTAACTCACTAATTAAGCTGGATACATGTGCCTCAAGAAGCATAAGTATTCACGCCTAAAGGTGAGTTTATAAAATAAAGTCCTTAGTTTTGTGGCCTAGTTCACTCGAATTTGGGTCCGTGGGGTGTTTTCTCACCTGGTGCCCTAAAGCCGACCGGTTGGGAGCCACCGACCTTAAGTTCGCTACATGGGTGGATTAGAAAGCCTAAACTAAAAAAAAAATGAATATATATATATATATTTATAATAATAAAGAGGCATGAGAGTCCAAGTTAAGGAATTCCAAGTAAAAACATAAGGATGCACATGATTTTTGGTAACGAAAGAGACTATACAAAAATTCAATTTTGATCCTTACCTAAAATAGATAACAATTTACTTTATAAAGACTAAGTCTAAGAATGAATAAAAATGATAATCCTAAAGCTTATAGACTACTTAGTCTTTTCAAAAGTATTTCAAATATTTTTTCTTTTTATGGATTTTGTGGGTGTAATCCACTGAAAACCCTCACGAGACAACACTCGTCCTCTAGGGTAACCTAGAGGTTTAACGGCTTGTTGCACATGCTAAGTGCAACCGTGATTCCTACGAAAGTGAGTTAGGTTAGATTAATTTTTCTTTTCTTTTCTTTTTCTTTGTTTTTACTCGAGGACGAGCAAAAAGATAAGTGTGGGGGTGTGATTGGTAGTGAAAAATGCATTTTTATCATAACATTTACCATCACATTTTCATATTTATTCATTTAATTCTGCACATTAATTAATATTTTGTGATTTATTGTGTGCAGGCCTCGAAATAATAAAAGAAAGAATTAAAGCCTAAAAAAGCCCAAAAGCCCACATTTAAAGCCCAAGTGCAAAAGTGCAAATATCAATTGTCAAAGTGCAAATACACAAAGGGCTAAAGTTGCAAATATTAAAGATGAGGGAAGGATAGACTTCTATCCAACCCTAAACACTTGCAGGATGAGGATAAAAGTCAAAGAAGAGAGTGCAAAGATAAGAAATTTCGTTTAAAAAGATATTGGGATATTTGAGATCTAGGTAACTTGATTCCTAAGTTATCTCGAAATCCCAAGATAAAGAGCCAGGATCAAGCTTCCAGAAGGAACGACCAGATGGACGGACCAGGAGAAGCCACGCGCCAAAGCGCGTGGCCAGCAGCCACTGTAGTGCCGCGGAAACGCGGCCCAAGCCGCGTTTCCGCGGCATTCCTGATGAGTCTGCCCAACTGCTTTCGTGTACGAGCTTATCCGGGACTCTACCTCCTTCTGCACCTATAAATACCCCCTGCAGTGCAACGTACAGAGCGTCCAGAGCCAGAGGGCCAAAAGCTAGGGTTTTTAGGTTTTTCTCTTTCTTCTAGTTTAGGTTTTCTTTTCGTTTTCTTTTGTAAATTCTGTAACTGAGAGTGGAGGAAACTTTCATGGAGGAAGGAGTCCATGCTTGTACTGAGGTGACAGCGGTGTAAGCCTACTATTTCTTCCATTGTTAATGAAATTCACTTGAGGTTTGTTTTCGTTCTGTTATTATTTTATGTTCTTCTACTCTTGTTTATTTCTTTGTTTCTCTGTTTCTGTTTTCTTCCATTGTTTTTCTCTAATGCCTTGTGAACATGAGACCCAATTGCATTGAGACTGCCTAGCCAAAGAAGAACCCTTGATGGCTTATGGCGATGAACATCCTATACGCCATACTTGCAAGTCTTCCAAGAAAAGGTAAATCATCGCACGGATCAAAGGTAAGCAGGCTGAAGAGGTTTGTACGTGTTATAAGTTTTTCTTTCTTTTCTTTCTTTAGTTTAGATCCACATCTTCCACATCTTCCTAAATTCTTTTCTCCCACTTCATTATAAATACCACTTCTTTTTTCCAACTTTCTTTCTTTCTAACTTAACTGTAAATAATAAAAATAAATAATTTTTAGAGATAACTTACAAACGCTTCCATCGCTAGTCCCTCCCTGAGGATCACGACCCGCATAGCCTTGCTACAGCGGATTCGAATTGAACACTTGCACACCTTTAATTCTCAGATCTAATATTCATATTTTGTGTGCAGGTAAAAGTTCAATCACCCTTCACGGGGAATTCGGCTACACTCTTGTGTTATACATAAGTGTTTAGTGTAAAAGTTTTATTTGGTCATAATTGTTTTAACTTCCGCATTATTTGGCATTAAGTGACCATTATATTAGCCATCACCTATTCACCCCCCTCTAGGTGACTTAACAATATATATATATATGTGTGTGTGTGTGTGTGTGTGTGTGTGTGTGTGTGTGT
>JAVJIF010015980.1:35000-98011 GCA_038442645.1 Agave tequilana | reverse complement strand
GTTTAACAATGTCCATACATGTTTTTATAGTACAATTGGTTTCATGTAAGCTTGATTTTGTTTTAAATAAATTAGTATAATTGAAATCTTTTATAAGCTTATGCATTGATTTTATTAGTGTTTCAAAAAGGGGAAGAAATTTTTTGATTTGATCTTAATTCCTTTCTTTTTGGTCAAGAAAAGAAAATGATAATTGAATAGCTTTTCTAGTACACATCCTTTCACAAACAACATTAAACACATCTCAAAAAATACTAAAAGACATCTTGAACATTGAACAGACACCAAGATAGACGAGCCGTACCTTGAACATTAAACAGAAACCTAGTTAATTGAATAGTCACCTCTTCTTTGACGCATTAAATTAAGTTTATATTTTCAACAATGAGCTCTGTGTCCAGACTACAGAACTAGAATTAAATGAATCTGTGAGAAATCATTGTATAGAGAAACAATAAAGATAAGACATACTTGGTACTTTCTCAAGTACATGCCTTTATCCTAATCCATGCTATATATATAAAAGAAAAACCCATACTCAAAATGTTATGCAAGTTTTGTCCAAGAAGAAAAATAACAGTAATTTAAATTTTGTGTTACAAAATGATCTTTTATGAGAAATTAAATTAATATTGAACATGGATGTTCCAAAAATATAACTGTTTGTGGAAGCTCACAAATTTGTAGCGCAGTCAACATATATAATTTAGAAGAATTGTCTCTCCTACTTGCAAAGAAGATGGAGAGTTATCCATCTTATTAATTTAAAAACATCCATCTTATTAATTTAAAAGCATAAATCAACAGCAAAAAGAAAAGAAAAAAAAAAATTAAGACCACACTGATCCTCAATGATCATCTCAAACTGTCTCACGACAGCAGCATCATACTTGTTCATCAAAATGACTGTTGAGAACACTCTGGTGGGAATTGTCCCTTAAACCTCTTCGTATCCTTGCAGTAATCATAGATCATATAGTTGTTCCTGACCCATGTCATCTGCCCAATCTGAGCTGAGTTCAGTCTACTGTATGCAGGGGCAGTCCACCAATTTGCACGAGTATGCGAGGCGCACGGGGCGGTGCTAGCTGCCCCGTGCCATTTGCAGGCTCTCAGCCTGAGCTGCCTGTATCGAGCTATGAATGGCGCGCTGATCCAGTCGATCTTCTCAAGACCACCCGAGTTGCCCAGTTGTCGGCGTTCCATATGCTGGAATAGACCCTCATTCCTTGCTTGTTGGGGTATGGGAGGCCAATGCTTTCATAGTTTCTGAAGACTCGGATTGGCAGCCCGTCGACAAACCACCTGGAACACAGGAGGGCCATTATATTCTATCGTTTATGTTATGGTTGAGAAATATCTTTACTACGTGTCTTTTAACATCCACACTTCTCTAGACAAGAAAACTACATGTGGGTTACAGAAATAGAAAAAAATTAATATCATTCAGGAGGGTCCACTGACATTAGTCTTGTGTAAAGAAGTGTACAAGTTGAAAACGTGTTATGAAAGTAATGAATGTTCGTGGTAATTTTCTGAAAGAAAGTCAATCACACTAAGTGGCGACCTTTAGCTACAATCAACCGACTACTTACACAATCTGACTGGGGTTCCAGTGTATGGTGTAGTTGTGGAAATCCACAGTGGGATCGAACCACGGGTAGAACTGCTGCTCCCTGTCGCCTACGCCCTGCGCGAACACATTGGTGTGAATGATGTAAGGTTGCCCTGAAACATTGCCCAAGAACTCAAAGTCGATCTCATCGTGCTTGCTCCCCGTCGACGACATCTGCCACACATCACAATCAAGAGCGTACACTATTTGAGGGAGAGAGCTCTGAATCTGATCACAAGATTTGTAGTTCAGTTTATGGAGTGGACTTACATAGTAGGCTGTGACAGTTCCAGCAGAGTTCCCTGCAACCAGTTTTATCTGCATCTCTATGCTCCCAAAGAGGAAGGGTTTCTTGGATTGTATCCCAGAACCTGACAAGTGAACAAAAAACAAGAATTGAATAAGGAAAAAAAAGATAAAAAAAAAGAAAGCAAATGATGCTTGAATTGTCGCGAGGACTCTTTTCGATATATTGCATCGTTCATCTATCTAGTATTTTACATATTTGCGATACTTTTTTCAAATTCTCGCAAGTAATTAACCAGTATTTCTTTTCCGCATCAAGTTTTTGTATTATGATAAAATATTTAGTAGTGCAATTAAAGATGAACAGAAAAGTTAATTGCAAAAATAGAACATGACACGCCTAAAAAATGCTACCCTTGTCTCTGTATCTAACTAACATAAATGTAGGCTTTCGACTAGTGTTCGAATCTCATAAGACTATGAACATAATCAATATTGAGGAGCACTTGAGCTTAATGTTGCTAGTATTAATTTGCTATTAGGCATCACTAAATATCATTGCTGGTGATCTTCCCCCTGGCTTTTTGACCTAAAGGTCATCTACGTGCCCTTGGAATTTACATTATCCATGTGTTTGAAATTTCAATATGTTGATGACAAAGTTTTGAACACCGACATGGACTAAATTTGACATACCTGAGGATCTATTGAGCATGAGCGCGAGGTTCTTGCCACCCTCCGAGATAACTGCATTCTTGGATCCCCAGTTAACATAGGTGCTCTTAGCGAAATTCGCGTGAACACCACAGCCATTGCTCAACGCAACCACAGCCACAAGAGCCAAGACGAGGGCTTTCAGGATCGCCATCGCTGACTGAAGACCTCTGTGTCTCAAAGCTGTGGATGTTGTGAAGATGTCTCTGAAGGATGTTAGGTTTATTTATATGTCTCTGAAACTTAACTCAGCTTGACTTTGGTTATGTTCATCTCGGCATGTCTGTATGCATTATTGTTGCCCAGGTTGGTTTCAGCTTTCAAGTTTATATATTTTTTTGCCCTCGACTTGGTTTGAGGAGGGAAGTTGTGCTCCTCACTATATGGTCAGTTGAGAGTTAACTAATTAGTTTATAATATCTTTGATTCTGCAATGCTGCTTCCATGAACCTAGCAGAAAGAAATACTATTTTCTAATGTGACAAGCCTAGCTTCTAACTAAAACCTTTTAAGCTAAATTAATGATCAATAAGCTCAATGGTGAAAGAGTTGGTTGAAAAAAAAGAGGAGCAAGATTTGTCACCAGGCATGTCCTTCGTTGTTTGAAAGTAAGAAAGTAGAATTTACTAGTGCTTGAATGAAAATGCTTACAATTTGGAAAATAAGAGCTCGGCTGGGCCGGGCCGGGCTGATTCGCATCCCAAAGAAGGATGGGGTTAGGACTAGGGTTTAGGTTTAGTGCACTCTCTAGTGATATATGTTGGTTTCTGGGATCAATCTAACAACTGATTAATATCACTGAAATATCAACAATCTAATTGGCCAGGTCGGTAAATATCAGGTGGGAGGTTTTCCGTTCAATAGAACGTTCCTTAATTTAAGAAGCACCTTTTAATTTCCTTCCTTGGTTAAACACCAATTAGACTGATATAAATCAGTCTCAATATACTGAATATCAGTATATCCCCTGTATAAAGAAATTAATTCATTTATATAGTACTTGGAGTGAGGTACGCTTAAAGCGAATCTCCTTAAGACAATTACGTCCCCGCACTGGTGCTAACGGGTTACTGGACGCTGGTCTCCCAAGATACAACACTCCTTCACGGTATTTGGATAGCACTACAAATCATCGTACGGTCGAATCGTGGTTAACTAGTACCTTCGCAGGATTATTGAAGCAGCAGGACAAGAGACAAATTTCGGGAGAATATTTGCCTTTACTTTGGAGAAACACCCACTGTAGAGGAAGAAGGAAGGTTGAAGAATATTCTTCTTCAGAAGTCCCAGATTCAGACAACAATTCTATTAAAGAGTCTGTTGAATTTTCTGAGCCCTCTTTCAGAACGAATTATTACAGAATCTATTTTGGAAGCCGCTTCAGAAATCGAATTACTGATTCCCACTTCCTGTTTGGAAGTCACTTCAAGACTGAGAGAGAGAGAGAAAGAGAGAGAGAGGATCTCCTTCTTACTGTTGGTGTATTGTGTTGTTTTCAATTGAGAATTCGGAGCGCTATTTATAGCGCACGGGGAGGGGCCAACTGGTCCGAATTCAACGAATAGTTGCAACGGTTCAGTCTGAACCGTTGCAACGGTTCGACCCAACCACCGCAACCGTTGGCCGTCCAACTGCCGCGGCAGCCGTTGGCGGAGCGGTTCGGATCCGAATAGCGGAGCAGATCCGTTGGCGGGGCTGTTCGGATCTGGATAGCGGAGCGGGTATGCTTCGAGTAACCCATACCCGTGAGACTCAGTTCAAAAAGAATCAGGTAGGGTAGGGAACCCGAACCCAGACCCAGACCCGGTCCCGGTCTCGAACCCGAGCCTGGCCCGGTGCCGGCCGCCGCCAGTGGCAGCGCGCGCGCATGTGCGGACATGGTTTCCTCCCAATCGCGCGCGAAAACTCCAAGTACCCAAAGGGCACGCCCTTTGTTCTCAATTTTCTCTATTTAAACACTACAAACTTCCATCCCATGGCCAATGTGGGACTAAATGCTTTAGCTACCTTTAGTCCCATTTTGGCTTTAAATTAGACAATCTTTAGACTTGAATATCTCATTCATTCGAAGTCAGAATTGAACATGTGAATATACCATGTTCATCCCCAATGGAAGGAGAACACACTCCAACCATCATCCAATTGATACGATCAACGGATCTCGCCGTAATTCAATTCAAAGATTCACATATATATATTCTTCATATTCTAACAATCCCCCACAATGAATGGAGATTCAAGGAATTGACACACAAAGAAACTGACTCTATTGTGAAAGGTACTTTAGAAAGAAACTGCATCAGGATAGGTGAACTAGGTCTTAAACCTTCCATAGCGAAAGTTTTATCGGACTTACTGGCTAATTAGTGAACTACGTCTTGAACTGTTAGCCGTTAGTGTAAGCCAAGTCAACAAGCTTCACATAGTGACTTTCCAAATCAACTTTGATTCTCGGTTGTGTCCGTTTTGGCCCTGGACATTCTTGGTTTCAGAGAGTATCTTTAGGAATAACAGGCTCCATAGAAATTCCCAAAGAGCCGACCCAACTCTATACTCACATAGGTGATCATCCTATTAAGAGTAGTCTACTCTACTCTACTTGTTTAGTAACAAGATATAGGCATCATTAAAAGCGTTAAGCTTATCCTTAATCCACTTGTAGAAAAGCACTTATGTGCACCTTAGGAATGGATTGGAGTCAAGCTCCCAAGTGCTTACTTGCTGAGTCAATCATAACTAGTTTTTTCTCTTGAACTTAGTCCGTGGGATCTCCAGTCGCTAAGTGAGGTTTCCATTAACTGACTCGGTAAGGTTAGGCTTTTAGACCCATTCCCCTCGATGCGCAGTTTTATACGCTCTCCACTTAAACCTTTAGTAAGCGGATCCGCTAAATTATCTTTTGACGAGACAAAGTCAATAGAGATAATTCTATTTGAGAGCAACTTCTTAACAGTATTATGTCTACGACGAATATGTCTAGACTTACCGTTATATAAAACATTTCGTGCCCTAAATATAGCTGCTTGATTATCGCAGTGTATACATATAGCGGGCACTGACTTTTGTCATAATGGTATATCTTCCAAAAATTGTCGAAGCCATTCTGCTTCTTCTCCGGCCTTATCTAAGGCTATGAATTCCGATTCCATAGTGGAACGGGCAATACATGTTTGCTTAGAAGATTTTCACGATATCGCTGCTCCTCCTAGAGTAAATATGTATCCGCTAGTTGATTTTGATTCCTCAGAATCTGCAATCCAATTAGCATCACTGTATCCTTCAAGTACAGGTGGATATTATCCATATCTCAAGGCATATTCCTTGGTATATGATACGTAACCCAAAACTCGTAGTAGAGCAGTCCAATGTTGATCACTAGGATTACTAGTGTATCTGCTTAACTTGCTTATAGCGTAAGCAATATCGGGTCTAGTGCAATTCATCAAATACATTAGACTTCCGATAATCTGAGAATACTCCAACTGGCGTATTCCAGTTCCTGTATTCTTATAAATGTGGACGTGTGAGAGAAAAGGATTTTATTCTCTTTTATCCTATGAACCTTGAATCTTTCTATCATCTTATCCACGTAGTGAGATTGAGATAGAATGATTCCATCTGGTGTTCTGGTGATTTTAATTCCTAAAATTACATCAGCAACCCCCAGATCCTTCATGTCAAAACTGTTGGATAACTTCTTTTAGTGGAATTAATAATTTCAATATTAGTCCCAAGTATCAATATGTCGTCTACGTAAAGACAACAATGATACATGCATTTCCAACTGTTTAAGTGTAAACACACTTATCGCATTCATTGATAGTGAATCCATCTTTGATCTTGACACTATTAAATTTCTCATGCCATTGTTTTGGAGCCTGCTTTAGACCGTATAAGGGTTTTACTAATTTACACACTTTGTGTTCTTGGCCCTTGACTATAAATCCTTCAGGTTGCTCCATATATATTTCTTCATTTAATTCACCATTTAAGAATGCAGTCTTGACATCTATTTGATGGATATCTAAGTTATGCAATACTGCAATTACAATCAACAGCCGAATGGATGTTATTCTTATTACTGGTGAATAAGTATCGAAGTAGTCAAGTCCTTCTTTTTGTCGATAACCCTTGGCTACTAATCTAGCCTTGTACTTATCGATAGATCCATCGGGTTTTAATTTTCTTTTGAAAATCCACTTACACCCAATGGTTTACTTCCAGGAGGCAAATTTGCCAATTCTCAAGTATGATTACTTAGTATGGATTCTATTTCGCTATTTATAGCTTCTTTCCACATTTGTGCTTTTGGGGTTGACATAGCCGCTTTAAATGTTTGAGGTTCGCTTTCAATAGCGTATGCTGTGAAATCTGAACCAAAAGATTTTGAGATTCTAGATCTCTGACTTCTTTTTGGTTCAATTTTCGCATTAACAATCGGTTCCTCGAGGCTTTCGTCCCTAAATGCCATCTCATGTGTTCTTTTCTCAGAAGTTTTATCTGTTTCCCGTTTATCTAGAAAAATATCTTCAAAGAACACAGCATCTCTAGATTCGATAATCATGTTTACATGAACATCTGGTATCTCTGATTTATGAACCAGAAATCTGTATGCACTACTATTCAAGGCATAGCTTATGAATATGCAGTCCATAGTTTTTGCTCCCAACTTAGTCTTTTTAGGTAATGGTGCTAGTACCTTTGCAAGGCACCCCCACATTTTGAGGCAATGGAGGTGTCCTTTCATGCCATAACTCAAATGGTATAAGACGAAGTTTCTTGTGAGGTACTCTGTTTAGAATATAATTTGCAGTTAACAGAGCTTCCCCCCACAAGTTCTGCGGAGCTCCAGAACTTACGAGCATGGAATTAACCATCTCCTTCAAAGTTCTGTTCTTCCGTTCATCAATTCCATTTTACTGAGGAGTATATGGTGCTGTGTTTGATGGATTATACCAAATTTAGCACATAACTCACTAAAATCATTTGATCATATCTCCGCCTCTATCTGATTTTAGAATCTTGATATTCTTGTTGAGTTGATTCTCAACTTTGACTTTATATGTTATAAACATATTTATTGCCTCATCCTTACTGTTTAAAAGATACACATAACAGTATCTTGTACAGTCATCAATAAAAGTAATAAAATATTTTTTACCAGCTCTAGTTGGCATAAACTTCAAGTCACACAGATCGCTATGAATTAACCCTAAAGGTTCTGTATTTCGATCAATTGAGTGAAATGAATTTCTCGCCAACTTGGCCTTAACACAAACTCACACTTGCGAATTTCTTCCAAGTTGAGTTTAGGAATATATCCTAAATTAGACAAGTTCATTAATGACTTATAATTTATATGCCCTAATCTAGCATGCCATAAAATAGCAGACTCAAGTAAATAAACAGAAGATTTTTCTTTATTTATAAGCTTTGGGTATAATACACAGACTTTTTATCTACCACTGCAACATTGGCTTTAAAAAGTTCATCAAAAAGATACCCTTTCCCACATACATCCCACCCTTAATTAGTACAAATTTATTTGATTCAAAAACCATTCTAAATCCTTTCTTACTAAGTATTGATCCAGAGATCAAATTCTTGCGGATATCTGGAACATGTAGCACATCGTTCAGAGTAAGCTCTTTTCCAGATGTCCACTTCAGGATGATCTTGTCTTTTCCTTCAACCTTTGAGACAGCTGAGTTTCCCATGAATAGTTGCTCATCTTGCTCTAGTTTTTGATATTCAGAGAATAATAATTTCTCAGAGCAGATGTGCTGAGTAGCCCCAGTGTCTACCCACCAATCCTTATTGTTGGTTGTCAGATTCACCTCTGACACCACAGCTGAAAGGCTTGGCGACGCGTGGTCGGTCAAGGTTGCCTGTAGATGGCTTTTCTTGTTCTTTTTGAGACGGCTGCGACATTCATTCGCCTTATGCCCTTCTTTGTTGCAGATGTAGTAGGTTCCTTTGAAGCGCATGTTCTTACCTTCTTGGGCCTTGCCTTTGTACCCCTGGAAAGTCTTCTTCCGCTTTAAGCCTTTGGAAGTAGACGCTTTCCCCTTTGAGTCTTCGATCACATTAGCTTTTGCTTCATAGGAGTTCTTACTGCTCCTTTTCTCAGACTTTCGGTTGTCCTCCTCGATTCGAAGCCTCACAATGAGATTTTCCAACTTCAGCTTCTTTCGCTTCTGCTTCAGGTAGTTCTTGAAATCTCTCCACACAGGTGGGAGTTTCTCCACGATAGTAGCAACCTGAAAGGTTTCAGGTAGAATCATTCCTTCGGCTTCTATCTCATACAAGATAAGTTGGAACTCTTGCACTTGACTGATTACAGTCTTACTGTCCACCATTTTGTACTCCAGAAATCGTCTTACGACGAACTTCTTAGTACCAGCATCCTCAGTCTTGTACTTCTTGTCAACACTGGCCCATAACTTCTTTGCCATTGTGATGGGACTGTAGACATTGTAAAGAGAGTCATCCAGTCCATTTAAAATATAATTTCAGCAAAGGAAGTCACATTGAGTCCATGCATCAGTTCCGGGTTTTGGTGGATCTTCTTGCAGGAATCTGGCCAGATGAAGAGTGGTCAAGTAGAAGAGCATCTTCTGTTGCCACCTCTTGAATTCTATGCCGTCAAATTTTCCTGGCTTCTCCGGCTTCGGGTTAGGAAGTGGAGTAGGTATCAAAGCTTGTAGCTACATGTTTGGTGCCTTGCTAGAGCTATCTTGATTAGTCTCAGACATTTTCTGCAAATTCAAGCAGAATGAAGTAAGAAACTTCAATATCTTAACTGTCTTAAGATTGTTGGCTTCTGGGATCATCTGACAACTAATCAATATCACTGAAATATCAACAATCTAATTGGCCAGGTCGGTAAATATCAGGTGGGAGGTTTTTCGTTCAATAGAACGTTCCTTAATTTAAGAACTACCTTTCAATTTCCTTCCTTGGTTAAACACCAATTAGACTGATATAAATCAGTCTCAATATACTGAATATTAGTTTATCCCCTGTATAAAAAAATTAATTCATTTATATAGTACTTGGAGTGAGGTACGCTTAAAACGAATCTCCTTAAGACAATTACGTCCCCCGCACTGATGCTAACGGGTTACTGGACGCTGGTCTCCCAAGATACAACACTCCTTCACGGTATTTGGATAGCACTTTGGATAGCACTACCAAATCATCGTACGGTCGAACCGTAGTTAACCAGTACCTTCACAAGATTATTAAAGCAGCGGGACAAAGACAAATTTCGGGAGAATATTTGCCTTTACTTTGGAGAAGCACCCACTATAGAGGAAGAAGGAAGGTTGAAGAATATTTTTCTTCAGAAGTCCCAGATTCAGACAACAATTCTATTAAAGAATCTGTTGAATTTTCTGAGTCCTCCCACTGTAGAGGAAGAAGGAAGGTTGAAGAATATTTTTCTTCAGAAGTCCCAGATTCAGACAACAATTCTATTAAAGAATCTGTTGAATTTTCTGAGTCCTCTTTCAGAACAAATTTTTGCAGGATTAACAGGAAGTCACTTCAAGACTGAGAGAGAGAGGATCTCCTTCTGATTTCTTGCTGTTGTTGTGTTGTGTTGTTTTCAATTGAGAATTCGGAGCGCTATTTATAGCGCTCCGGGAGGGGCCACTGGTCCGAACCCAACGAATAGTTGCAACGGTTCGGTCTGAACCGTTGCAACGGTTCGACCCAACCACCGCAACCGTTGGCCGTCCAACTACCGCGACAGCCGTTGGCGGAGCGGTTCGGATCCGGATAGCGGAGCGGATCCGTTGGCGGAGCGGTTCGGATCCGTATAGCGGAGCGAGTATGCTTCGCGTAACCCATACCCGTGAGACACTGTAGAGGAAGAGGAAGGTTGAAGAATATTTTTCTTCAGAAGTCCCATATTAAAGAATCTGTTGAATTTTCTGAGTCCTCTTTCAGAAAAATTTTTGCAGGATTAACAGGAAGTCACTTCAAGACTGAGAGAGAGAGGATCTCCTTCTGATTTCTTGCTGTTAGTGTGTTGTGTTGTTTTCAATTGAGAATTCGGAGCGCTATTTATAGCGCTCCGGGAGGGGCCAACTGGTCCGAACCCAACGAATAGTTGCAACGGTTCGGCGCTCCGGGAGGGGTCAACTGGTCCGAACCCAACGAATAGTTGCAACGGTTTGGTCTGAACCGTTGCAACGGTTCGACCCAACCACCGCAACCGTTGGCCGTCCAACTGCCGCGACAGCCGTTGGCGGAGCGGTTCGGATCCGGATAGCGGTGCGGATCCGTTGGCGGGGCGGTTCGGATCCGGATAGCGGAGCGGGTTATCAACTGGTCCGAACCAACCGAATAGTTGCAACGGTTCGGTCTGAACCGTTGCAACAGTTCGACCCAACCACCGCAACCGTTGGCCGTCCAACTGCCGTGACAGCCGTTGGCGGAGCGGTTCGGATTCGTATAGCGGTGCGGATCCGTTGGCGGGGCGGTTCGGATCCGGATAGCGGAGCGGGTATGCTTCGCGTAACCAATACCTGTGAGACCAAGTTCAAAAAGAACCAGGCCGGGTAGAGATCCCAAACCCAGAAGACCTAGACCCGGTCCCGGTCTCGAGCCCGAGCCCAGCCCGGCGCCGGCCGGCCGCCGCCACCAGTGGCGGCGCGCACGCATGTGCGGGCATGGTTTCCTCCCAATCGCGCGCGCAAACTCCAAGTACCCAAAGGGCACGCCCTTTGTTCTCAATTTTCTCTATTTAAACACTACAAACTTCCATCCCATGGCCAATGTGGGACTAAATACTTTTAGCTACCTTTAGTCCCATTTTGACTTTGAATTAGACAATCTTTAGACTTGAATATCTCATTCATTCGAAGTCAGAATTAAATATGTGAATATATCACGTTCATCCCCAATGGAAGGAGAACACACTCCAACCATTATCCAATTGATTCGATCAACGGATCTCGCCGTAATTCAATTCAAAGATTCACATATATATATATATATATATATATATATATATATATATATATATATATATATATATATATATATATATATATTCTTTATATTCCAACAATATACAATCTATTATACATGAATGCTCCCCTAGTATTATTATTGGGATTAATTTTATATATAGCATATGTATGATGCAATAATTATTGATAGAGAATTCCAAGGATTTTTCCTTGCATAAACAGAAGATACATATTGCTCCATAAGATATTTTTCCATACATGAACAATGCTCACATATATTTGCGTAGTTTTCTCCACAATAAAAATTCATAAAAGGAACGAATTTATCTTCCAAATCAGTACGATAATACCTAGTTTAATTATTTTTCTTCTGTGAAAAACTTAGTATATCATTTGTAAGATGCATAGGTTAAACTCTTGTTCTGTTGGTGCGTGCCAACCTTAATTAATTAGTCTAGAATCTAGAGATTAAAATTTGATGATTAGATTCATGCTTAGGGTTCTTTTTTTCTTATGATCATGATTATCCTTATGACTTAAGTATTCTTGTTTGATCTGTCCCTGATACTGTATATTTATTGTCACATTCTAATATTTATTATTTAATAAACTTTATTTTTAATCTTATTTATTGTCTAAATTATATGCAGGCCTTTGCTAAAAGAAAGGGAAGAGAAACGAGCCCAAAAGCCCATTTAAATTCTGATTTAATTTAGAATTAAATCAAATTAAGGATCAGGACAAATATGCAGAAGATTTAAGGAGATTTGAGCAAATCGGAGCAGATAATACCAAATAGAAACTAGTTAAATTCAAATTTATTTGAATTTATTCGGTTAGCTTGAGGATCAACAGAGGTATCATCAAATCCGTAGAGCAAATCAAGAAACTAGTTGAACAAATGAATGGATCGTGAAATCAGAAAGATGCACCGCCTAGATCTGGCCATCTGACCACAAAACTGTCGCGGAAACGTCGCAAATGTCGTGTTTCTGCCGCAAACTTGTTGAGATATGGGGAGCGTTTGCTTCCCTATCTTCAGACGCTATCTCCCTTTTAGTTTTTACCTATAAATACTGAAATTTCTGAGGTCACAGGAACGATTAGGCAGAAAAGGATTCTGAGGCTAGTTTTCATTTTAGTTTAGTGTAGGTTTTCATTTTTTTTATGTAATTTTTATTTCTTTGTAAGCATAGATTAGACTGAGATTCATGTAAGTAAGAGAGTTATTTGTGTTGAGAGTGACACCAATATAACCTCCTCCTTTCTTTCATCGTTTCTACAAGCAAACAAAGGTAACTTGTTTTATATTCTTCTTCTTTCTACTTTTCTCTTTTGATTTTGATGATAATCCAAGAATCATATAGCATCGGTATTGTCTTACCTTTGCGAGTGCTATCGATAGCTTATGACGATGAATTCTTCCCTATGTTTGTATCATTTCATATTTGCTCGAAGAAGCCTTGATGATGTACTGTAAATTGGGACTAAGTTAATCTTATGAGTTATACATTGATCGCCTCTAGATCAAGATTAACATGCAAGGATTCCAGGTAAGTCATCAACCGGAAGAGGTTGATAAGTTCTTTTAGTTTTTCTTCCTTTCTTTTAATCCTTTAGTTTAGATCACCACCATCTTCCAACTCTTTTATTCACTCTTTTTATTTCTTTCTTTAACTTAGTTTTCTATTTTCCAAAATCATCTCCCTTTATCTATCATCTTTACAAATTAATGTGGGTTTATTTTTCTTTTCTTTTAAAGAACAAGAGAAGAACTTTAACCATTTTTAGTGAAATAAAGAAAAATTACAAAAAGCTCTCATCGCTAGTCCCTCCTTGTGATCACGACCTGCATAGCCACTTGCTATAGCGGTAGTATTGAGTACTTGCACTTCTGTTCTGTGTTCCTGAAATATGTTTTTTGTGCAGGTCTAGACTCGATCAAGTTTTTGGCGCCATTGTCGGGGAGGGACGGTAAGTAACTTTCTTTTTTAATTTACATATTTGGTTAACCTTCTTCTTTGTTCTTGGTGTGCAGTAATAGATATCAAGAAAATTTTTGCTGCATTGGACATATAAGTGGCCCTGGACTCTACTCAAAAAAGCAGAGCCCAAAAGCCCTCAGATTTGCTGCATTCTGGCGCAATCTAAGTGAACTACTAACTTGTATTTTTTGCAAGTTAGTTGAATTGCAAATTAAAGTTTCTGCAGTTATTTAACTCACTATACACACTTTCTAACCTCAATAATAAATTGATGTTTGTTAAATACTAAAAACGGTTTAGATTTTACATTTAGGCATTTGTTTAATTTTGTTTACATTTTATATTACTGTTGAAGAGTGCTGAAACAAATGTATGTGTACATACCATGTAGTATAAGAATACTTTTGAATTGTTTATATTACTTAAGTGTTGCTTTTCATGTACATGTACGCGTTGCACTAAATTGATTTAAGGGCTTGTCCTATAAACAAGATAAGATGGGGAAGTCATTACCTATCCTTAGCCCATAAACAATCTGTAGGTTCACCTAGAGGGGGGGTGAATAGGTGATGGCTAATCTAGTGGTCACTTAATGATGAATTATGCAAATGATGCGGAAGCTAAAAGCAATTATGACCAATTTAAAACTTTTACACTAAACACCACGTATAACCAAAGAGTGTTGCCGAATTTCCCGTGAAGAGCTCTGGACAAACTCCTCTAGATTCCCCTTGAATGGGTTGAGGTGCCGCGTTGGCTCTCTTGGTTGAATACAAGTGTTAGTCAACAATCCCAAGCAAGTATGTCAATAAGAGCACAAGGAATATATCATGCATATAAAGGTAAAGACAAGGTAAGTAATGCAAGATATAAATGAGACAAATAGAGAGAGAGAAAAGGCAATCGCAAGCACAAAGGGTTTGTTTCGAGGTTCGAGCACACTTACTCTACATCCCCGCCTTCAACACACGAAGGATTTCCACTATGCAAGATCCCAATGGATCTCTCCTCGGTGCCGCAACACCTACAAGCCCTCGGACTCTCTAGTCCCGTACACACTGCAAGCCCACCGGCTCGCCGAGGCCGCACCTCTACAACCGAGTCCGCACCCGAACTCAAAACAATGACGAGCACACTTGCCCGTCTCCTCAAAGAACAAAGAAAAGATCTTTGGTGATCACAACACTTTGATCACTTAAAGCACTCTCACTACAACACACCTATAGGATGAATAATCAATGGATGCTCAAGTGTGGTGTGAGAAAATCAAGGATGAGAAAGGTGGAGGAAAACTCAAAGACTTTCTTTTAAACACTCTTTATAAAAACTTCCCTTTAGATAGGAAATATTTGCTCTCTATTTTGTGGAGAAAACTCTTCTAAAAATCTGGGAAAAACTAGCTCTAAGAGTCTCTAAAATCTTAGCTCAAAACAATGACCAAACCCCCTTTTATTGAGGTCAGAAAAATATGACCGTTGGGGTCTGTCAGAGCTGCCGTCGACCGCCCGGTCGACCGCCAACGGTCGAAAATCCGACCGTTGGAGCCTCCGGTCGACCGCCCGGTCGACCCAGAAAACCCGAGAGCAGAACTCTCTGCAGCGGTCGACCGTCCGGTCGACCGGACCACTGTGCTGCACAGACATGCACAAGTCTGTGCACGACCGGCCATGGTTCACGGTCGACCGGCCATGGTGCGGTCGACCGACCAGCCTGTCAGCCAGTTCTAGGTCTAGAAAATTGGTTTAAAAATATTTTTAAAATCTTTTAACACTTATAAAAATTCCATAAACTTGTTTTATCATTCTATATTGAAAACCAAACTTGTGATAAAAATTTTCAAGACATATATCAACATATTCATATCATTTCAGCGTCTTGCAAATTTTATCAAAAATCAAAACATGTATTTTTCAAACTTGGTTTTCATAACTTCACAAAATATAAAAACAAGATATTTGATTTCATTTTAAAGCATAGTGTGTATGGATATGATCCACTACACAATCATAATGTAATATCTATGTTTTTGACATTAAGCTCTAAACTTGGTTATGGTTGAAAAGATATACATGATAGAAATACCAAAAACCAAGGTATATATATTGTCACAAAGAAAATCTTTTACTAAACAAAAATTCTTTTCTAAACATAAAAATCTTTTATGAAAGCAATTCTATCAAGAGTTCTATCAAGAGTGTGTGTGTGTAAGATATACTTGAGCAATCCACCAACTATCTATCCTTTAAATTTTTAACTAAAACAAAAACTAAATCTTATACCTAGACACAAGTCTTCATCTTCTTGAAGTCTTCACTTGAAGGCTTCTCATCTTCTTGACTTGGTCCAAACTTGATCCAAAAGCTCCTTGGATCACACCGTGCTAGCTCCAAATCTTGACATTCTATTCTTTGTTGAGCTATGCACCTACTAAGATCTTGATAATGAATCTGTCACTAATCAAACACAAGATCATTAGTAAATATAACTTCATGAGTTGATCATCATCAAAACTAGGGTGATAGGCCTTTGGGCCAACACAATCTCCTCACTCACTAACCCAAGCCTAACTAAAACTGAGTAGGCGTTGCCTCTAGGAACATCTCGGACTCAAATAGGAGACTGACCTAAGGGAGAAGTTGATTAGAATTTGACTCTTGCCAAATTGGTGTCAAAGGTTGGGGATTGATGAGGCAAAACCTCAAAGAACAGTGGTTTGGTATAATTAGGCCCGTTGCTTAGGCGCAGATACCTCCCTCTGATCTTGCCCCTACCTGGTCGATTAACTTGTGGTTAGATTCTGCAATATACCCCCCGTAAAAAGTCTAACCAGTTAGAAGTCGTCTAGGTATAATGTCTACCCTAACTTAGGCTAGATTTTTCTTTCTTTCTTTCTTTGTTTTCATGTTTTTGTTTTTGTTTTTTTTTTTTTTTGACATCTTAGTTATATGGATTTTAATCACAATCATTCCTATGCATATAATGATCCATACTTCACCCCGACCTCTTGACTCGGATATTACTAACCCGGCATATCATAACTTTAACTAACCAAGTATGCCGGATTGGTCTTATCCGACTCAATACATGCCCAGTCCTAATATTATGAACAAGATTGGATCAATCATCACTACACTTCACAGAATCAATGGGGATACAATTCTCCCGAGTCATATTGTCAACCACCATTCCAACATCCAGCTTCTAATTTTCCTAGTCATGATCAACCCCATAGAAGAAAAATCTGAGGTGATGAAGAGTATAAAAGCCATGATTGAGTCCCAAGAACAAAAACTGAAAATAAAGGACTCATAATTCCCACAAGATTTCCAAATCCAATATCCTTACTCCATGTTCCATGTCCCACAATAAGAAGAAGAATCTATGGACTTAGATAGGAGTATGAAAAAAGCTGAATCAGTCCAAAAATAATTTTAACCAATCTGTCAATCGGCTAAAGCACAAATGAGTCCTTTGATCAATATAATGAAAGAAAGGAATAAGAAAACTCTACCTAACACATGTTCGACCATTCTCGATTGCCCTAACCATATTGATAGGAACGAAGAATCTTGGTACCTTGGAGACTTTGATCAAGATTCAATTTCATCACACAAATTTAAACTTGACCAATTTCAAACCTTGGACAAATTGGCAAGTTTTTCATTCAATGAGATTGAACTTGAATGTGAATGTGACCCTGATCTCTAACCTTGTGATTCAGTTTCCATCTTCAAATTTATGTTGATTTCGGTTTCATTACCCAATTTAAACCAGTTTTCAGAGCCAAACATTTATTCTCATACCCAAAGATCTAGAAATTGAATCACCAAATTTGGATAGTCACATTCCATTGATGGGAGAAGAATGTGAATTTCAATTATTTGATTAGGACTCATCTTGTGATTCAGTTTCCATCTTCGAAATAATTACATTTTAGACTTTATTAATTACAAATCTAACCCATTTTTATTAATTTTAGTGTTCGAGCGATAGCTTGACCATTCGGAGTATGACTGGACGATTCTTGAGCCATGCGATCATAGAACAGAGAACTACATTCTTGTGATAATTAGTGAGTATTTTTCTTTTACAAATTATATTTCAACATGTTGAATAAAATTAATTTAATGATTTATTTAATAAACTATAATTATCGTCCATTAAATCATGTAAATGATAAATCACTGCAATTAAAATATGTGTGAGTGTTTTCTAAATGTATTCAATAAAATAATATTTTATTCTGATTCTTGATTTAATATAAAATGTAGACGAATTATCTATATGCTGAGTGATTATTAGGCTATTGATAAAGAAATTTCAAAATAATAAACTGATAATTATTAATATAGTTGTGAAGAGTTTGAAAATAGTTAAATGTACATAATCACATTATAATATCGATCATGTTAGTGTTACTGAAATAGTTGGGACATATATTGGTATATTGACACATATTTATATTAACAATATTACCCTGATCTTGTCAACGTTATCTAATTCATGCGAATAAATATTGTTATATTGCACACATGTTTTTGATTTTATGAATTTCTATTATAATGTATACATATTTTCATATGTTATGATTGTGGACACTTTTATGTCACGTTCTTGTCTCACTATTACATGAATTACTATTACATGAATGTTCTTGTACTCTTGTTACATAGATTCTGTTGGCCCAGAGGCCTTCCACTCTAGTTTTGATGATGATTAACTCATGTAGTTATGTTTACTAATAATCTTGTGATGTTTAGTTTCAGATACTTTACCAAGATATTAGTAGGTGATTAGCTTCAACAAAGGTGTTTTGGAGCTTCTCACATAGTGATTCAAGAGCCCAAGCGACAAAGTTCATACCTAGCACTCGTTGGAGTTAAGCTCGGTAGATCACGGTTTGGATCGAGTCGACTTGAAGACAGAGTTCGTCAAGAAGACTTCGGTACATAGTTCAGTTTAGTGTTTAGATCCATTTGTAAAGACTAGATAGTGTGATATGCTCAAGTTCACAACACACACACTTGTTTCTAGTTTTCATGCTTATTGGTTTTCGATTTTTGGTTTAACCGATCTTGATTTTCATGAATAGATAGATTCAAAAAAAGTTTACATGGTTTAATGTATATTAGATTTGTTCTATATACATGTATGCTTCATATCTTAGACAAACTTATTTTGATATGCCTATTCATGTATTTAGGTTTTGTATTTTAACAAAACTTGTTTTTGGAATTATTGTCAAAAAAATATGATATATATCTTTCATGTATATTGGATTATATCCATATACAACATGCTTCAAATTGTTTAAGTATCATGTTTTTATGCAAAATTCCATAACACAAAAATGGTTCAAAAAGTTTAAAATATGTGTTGAATTTTTTCACACATGTTTATATATCAAAGTATTTTACTGAACTTATTTTTGTGGATTTTTAGAGATTTCATGAAAAATTTTAGGATATTAAAAACCCAAGTTTTAAGTCCCTTAATGCTGCCTGCCAGGCTCTGACGGTCGACCGGTCCGGTCGACCGGACCCAGAGTCGGTCGATCGGACCGGTCGACCGATGTGCACAAGGTTGTACACGCTGACCAGCCACTTGGGCCGCTCGACCGAGCGATCGACCGACTGCAAGTGCCCCACTCTCGGGTGGGGGCGGTCGACCGGACGGTCGACCGTGAGCAAGGCACGGTCGACCGAGCGGTCGACCGGCCAGAGAGCAATCTACTCTCTGGATTGGCACAGTCGACCGGGCGGTCGACCGGAAGGCTCAACGGTCAAAATTTTGACCGTTGACCGATCGACCGGCCGGTCGACCGGAAGGCCAATTCTAGCCTAGTCAGCAGCCAACGGACAGATTTTTTTCATGGGTTATAAATACCCCATTTGAGAGAGGTTTTCTCCAAGTTTTTCAAGAGCAAAATTTTTCCAATTTACAAGTATTTTAACACAAGTTTTCAAAAGAGTTTTTAAGCCAAAAAGATCTATCTTCATTTGTTTTCAAGGGTTGAAAAAATCAAAGAAAAATAGAGATTTGGGATATTTGTATTGTTCTTCATTTGTATCAAATTCAAAGTGTTTTCCCAAGTATTTTTTTTTTTGTTATTTGATTTCCAAACACCTTGATTTCTCACACTTGAGCTTACATACTATCCTATCTATTAGGATCTTTGTTTTTGTGAGAAAGAGATAGTTTGTGGTTGAGATAGACCACCAAGTTGTAACCCTCCTTACTTGTGTTATCCCTCTTGTGTAGAGGTTGATTTTGGAGTGGTGGTTAGCTCCCTCTAGTGAGAGGTTAAGATTGTTGTGTTGGTATCCCTCTTAGTGAAAAGGTGGATTGTGTTGTATTGGCTAAGTGCCTACCCCTCTTGTGTGTGGTGGTGTTTGTGTGGCTTTGTGCCTAGCCTCTGTGAGAGGTTGTATTTGGTTGAGAGAGGAGTTGTGTACTCCGGTGATTATATTGCCCCAAATTCTCAGTGGAGGTTCCCTGTGTGGGAAGTCCTGTGTGGACGAGATAGTGAAAATCCTTCTATGTGAAGGCGGGAACGTAGAGCAGTGGCTCGAACCTCAAAACAAATTACTTGTGTTTGCGTTTGATCCATTGTCTCTCTAATTCTCTCTCTTTTATATTGTCCCTTGCATCATTTCATATTGCTCATTCATATTATATGCTTGACTTGGTTGTGTGTGCCTCACTTGTGCTTAATCACGAGAGCTTCATATAGTGCCTCAACTCTTATTCAGAGGAATCAAGAGGAGTTAGTTCAGAGCCCCTCACTGGGAATTCGATTACACTCGTTGGTTGCATTAAGTGTAGTTGCAATTAAGTTTTAATTTTCGCATTTAGTTCATTAGATTAGAGGTACACCTATTCACCCCCCCTCTAGGTGTACTTTCAACTGGTATCAGAGCCTACGCTCCTGATATTTGGTTTAACCACCTAGGAGTGTGATCTTGGTTAGCTAATCTATCATTTGCATTTTGCACATATATTGTTTGCACACACTCATGGATTGCTTGTCACCTCCCATGTTTGATGTCTCCAACATTGACATGTGAAAATTTAGGATGTCCATGTACCTAAAAACCCTAGGCTTGCATGTTTTCCTTACCGCTACCAAGAAATCCTATCTTGGTAATAGCAAGCATATAGAGGCCAATGCACAAGCCCTTTAGGCACTTAGAAGCACGCTAAACAAAGAATATCTTATGATTGTTTCTAACTGTGATTCCGCCTTTGCAGTGTGGAACACGTTGACCTCCTCTGAGCTTCAAACGCCAACATAATAGAGAAGGAATCTAGTGAGAATGAATCCGAACAACGATGCTACATGGTCCAAGGGAATGACTCCCTTGAGGTACTTTCGGACACTCAACTAGATAGTGCTAGCTCTTCATTTGATGATCTTGATAGTATGGATGCCAATGCATTAAATGAAGAGTTATCTATTGTTTGTGAGAACCTCCTTGAAAAATATAAAGCTTTGAAAAAGAAAACTTGTAAGTTAACAAAAGAAAATAAGGATTTGTTTTCAAAACTTGAATTGGCTTTACAAGAGAAGGTTGAGATTTCAAATGAGTGTGACTCTTTGAAAACCCAACTTGAACTTGTTTTAAATGAAAACAAGATTTTGAAAAACAAAAATAATTGCAATGAAGTTTTGAAAAAAAATGAGTCTTTAACTTCAAAACTTGATTTTATTTTAAAAGAGAATGATTCCTTGAAAATAAAAATTACTTCTATTTCAAAAGAATTGGAAATTGTTTTAAATAAAAATATTTCTTTGAAAAATGATTTTGACATACATGTTTGCCATGCTAGTGTAGCTTCACCTAGCTTACCTATTGCATGCACCTCTTCTAAAATTGATAATGATATTTATTTGTTAAAGAAGAGTGTGAATTGTTGGGCTCCACTTTGAGCCAATGTGCCAAGAACCATACACGTTTGGAATCTATGTTTCGAAAGAAATAAGTTCCATCTATGCATGCACATAAACCACGGCATACACATGCTCCCCACGGTCACATCCATCACACTTTGTATGATCATGTGTACACTTGTATACATTGTGGACGTAAGGGCCACCTTACTAAATTTTGCTATGATAGAGTTTATGATGTAAATTTAGCAACTAAATTTGTTTGGGTTAGGAAAGGAACTAACCCCCATGGACCCAAAAGAATATGGGTACCAAAGACCACCCCTATTGTATTTGATGTAGGTGTGGGCTCTCGCATGACGTGAGAGTTATGGTGCCTTGAGGTGGATTCGTTCCGAGCTTAAAGAGAACAATTTGGATGCATCACTTTCAAGTGATGTTTGGTGGGAGGACCACCTTGTTTTGGAGACATAGAGAGTTGCCCTCTCGGTTTTGGTAACGATCTCTAACTCTAATTATGTTTACATGCTTTCATATTATTCATTTTAGCATGTCTTGATATTTCATGATTAGTATGTTATATGTTATGATATTTAGATTAGTGATATACATGTTTAGTTATTTGAGACACCCATGTTTAATATGAATTTATATCTTTGTGTTCTCACATTTGCTTTTAACTAATGTGTATGTCCTAAATCTAATGCATGTGCATTTGACATAATAATCACATGAGTTTTGTTTTGATTTCCATACTTCATGATTTGAATATATGTTTAGATGTTTGTTTTCATTAAGACTTGGATAATACTTGTATAACTAATGAGCCACAAATAGATTATTATATGTTTGTGCTTAAACACTCATTTGTACTTATTAGATGTACTAGTATAGCCTATTTTTGATGATTCATGCATTTGACTTGTATTCCCATGTTGTACATGTTTTTCATATTTATATGTTTAGCTTCATGTATATATCTATTTTGTCTAAACTATTGTCTATACATATACATTCTTTGAGCCACTTGCCTTCATGCATATACTTTTATGGTCTCGTTATGTTTTGAATATGTATGTATACTTTAGTTTGTATAAGACATACATATGCCTTGAAGATTAAATCGTTTTGATGATTTTCATGTTTTAAGAAATTTTCATAATTGAGCTAAATTGACTATTTTCATGATTATGTATTTCACATAACACTTGTACACTCACATCATTTTTTGTTTACTCATGATTTGTTTTCATGAGACTATGATATAGGCTTTATTGATTTTGAGTGGATCATGTGCTTTACATAGGTTTCATAAAATATATTTTTGTTTTATTCCTTACTTGAAGGATTTCGTACTAGTTTTCCAAAATTTTCATAAAACTAATTCGTTTATGATAGAGCTTTTCAAACATACTCTATTTTCAAATGTACTTTTGAAAGCCCTACCCATAAATGGGTGGTTGGTTGGACGACCATGCCTTGTATGCATCTTATTGAAAATCCTTTTAAACATGTGCATGATATGGTTGGAAAGGTAATATGAGATATACACTTAATCTTATTATGTTTTAATTGGTATCATTGGATCTTTTCAATTGGTATCACTATTGACATTCTTTTTGTATACTCATATATGTTTTTATATATATATGCTTTCAATTTCAAATAGTATCAATTTCGATTGGTATTCAATTTTACATACATATATATGCTTTATTTGTGCTTACTATATCTCTATATTTTTTAGCACAAATTTTGGTTATGCTATGCTTGATTTCTTTAATGACTATTATATTTCAATTTACTATGTTTCAATTAGTATCTCAAACAAGCTTATGCATTATTTTATTTGGTATTTCATAAAGGGGGAGAAAATTCATGTTTATACTTTCAATTGACTTTGGTATTCTACTCCCACACTTGTTAAAAATGATTAAAAAAAAAGGATATTGATTATTTCTTTGGTATCATATGCATTTAATGAAAAATTACTTTCAATTGGTACTAATCTTTTCAAATTAATATCAAGATTACCTATAAGTTTTACTTTCAATTGGTATGTTTGATTGATATCAAAATGTTTGCTTGAATTGCTAAAAATGATTTATTTACTTACAATTGATATTTAATTGGTATTTATTTACAATTGGCATCAATTAGTATTTAAATCTATATTTGTTTTATATACCACATTGTGTACTTTCAATTATGTACTTTCAATTGGTATATTTCATTGATATCATGATGCACTCAATTGATATATTTTTTTCTTTCAATTGGTATCAAGAAAGTTTTGTTTTGATTTCACCCCTCATTGATTTTTTATTTAAGACAAAAAGGAGAGAATATTGTTTTCTTTGACCCCTTTGTTGATGCTTGACAAAAAGAGGGAGAAAGATTTTGAGTTTTATATGCATATTTGTGTTTTTGCATATATTGAGTTTTATGTATATGAGAAAAATAATTTGATTTGAGAGTTTTAAACAAAAAGAGAGAAGGTTTTTGAGAAACATATGTTTGTTGCATACATTTGTTTATGCATATTCATGTTTAGTATTCATGTGCTTCATTGAGTATCTTATGTTTATTGTTATGCATAAGTTAAGGGGGAGCTACCTTGAAGCTTAATTTTAATCCATGCATATATAATTCCATGAGTTTTGTCATCATAAAAAAAGGGGAGATTGTTGGCCCAGAGGCCTTCCACTCTAGTTTTGATGATGATTAACTCATGTAGTTATGTTTACTAATAATCTTGTGATGTTTAGTTTCAGATAATTTACCAAGATATTAGTAGGTGATTAGCTTCAACAAAGGTGTTTTGGAGCTTCTCACATGATGATTCAATAGCCGAGCGACAAAGTTCATACTTAGCACTCGTTGGAGTCAAGCTCGGTGGATCACGGTTTGGATCGAGTCGACTTGAAGATAGAGTTCGTCAAGAAGACTTCGGTACATAGTTTAGTTTAGTGTTTAGATCCATTTGTAAAGACTAGATAGTGTGATATGCTCAAGTTTACAACACACACACTTGTTTCTAGTTTTCATGCTTATTGGTTTTCGGTTTTTGGTTTAACCGATCTTGGTTTTCATGAATAGATAGATTCAAAAAAAGTTTACATGATTTAATAAATATTAGATTTGTTCTATATACATGTATGCTTCATATCTTAAACAAACTTATTTTGATATGCCTATTCATGTATTTAGGTTTTTTATTTTAACAAAATTTGTTTTTGGAATTATTGTCAAAAAACTATGATATATATCTTTCATGTATATTGGATTATATCCATATACAACATGCTTCAAATTGTTTAAGTATCATGTTTTTATGAGTTTTGGACAAAACGAATTTTCAATTCAAAAATCTAAGTTTTGGAAAATACGGATTTTGGTTTAGGCAAAATTTTCATAACACAAAAATGGTTCAAAAAGTTTGAAATATGTATTGAATTTTTTCACACATGTTTATATATCAAAGTATTTTACTGAACTTATTTTTGTGGATTTTTAGAGATTTTATGGGAATTTTTAGGACATTAAAAACCCAAGTTTTAAGTCTCCTAATGCTACCTGCCAGGCTCTGGCGGTCGACCAGACTGATCGACCGGACCCAGAGTCGGTCGACCGGACCGGTCGACTGACGTGCACAAGGTTGTGCACGCTGACCAGCTACTTGGGCCGGTTGATCGAGCGGTCGACCGACTGCAAGTGCCCCACTCTCGGGTGGGGGCGGTTGACCGGACAGTCGACCGTAAGTAAGACACGGTCGACCGAGCGGTCGAACGGCCAGAGAGCAATCTACTCTCTGGATTGGCACAGTCGACCGGGCGGTCGACCGGAAGGCTCAACGGTCAAAAATTTGACCGTTGGCCGGTCGACCGATGCCAAATCTGGCCTAGTCAGTAGCCAACGGGCAGATTTTTTCATGGGTTATAAATACCCCACTTGAGAGAGGTTTTCTCCAAGTTTTTCAAGAGCAAAATTTCTCCCATTTACAAGTATTTTAACACAAGTTTTCAAAAGAGTTTTTAAGTCAAAAAAATCTATCTTCATTTGTTTTCAAGGGTTGGAAAAATCAAAGAAAAATAGAGATTTGGGATATTGTATTGTTCTTCATTTATATCAAATTCAAAGTGTTTTCCCAAGTATTTTTCTTTGTTATTTGATTTCCAAACACCTTGATTTCTCACACTTGAGCTTACATACTATACTATCTATTAGGATCTTTGTTTTTATGAGAAAGAGATAGTTTGTGGTTGAGATAGACCACCAAGTTGTAACCCTCCTTACTTGTATTATCCCTCTTGTGTAGAGGTTGATTTTGGAGTGGTGGTTAGCTCCCTCTAGTGAGAGGTTGAGATTGTTGTGTTGGTATCCCTCTTAGTGAAGAGGTGAATTGTGTTGTATTGGCTAAGTGCCTACCCCTCTTGTGTGAGGTGGTGTTTGTGTGGCTTTGTGCCTAGCCTCTGTGAGAGATTGTATTCGGTTGAGAGAGAAGTTGTGTACTCCCGGTGATTGTATTGCCCCAAATCCTCAGTGGAGGTTCCCTGTGTGGGAAGTCCTGTGTGGATGAGATAGTGAAAATCCTTCTGTATGAAGGCGGGAACGTAGAGCAGTGGCTCGAACCTCGAAACAAATTACTTGTATTTGCATTTGATCCATTATCTCTCTAACTCTCTCTCTCTTTTATATTGTGCCTTGCATCATTTCATATTGCTCATTCATATTATATGCTTGGCTTGGTGTGTGTGCCTCACTTGTGCTTAACCACGAGAGCTTCATATAGCGCCTCAACTCTTATTTAGAGGAATCAAGAGGAGTTAGTCTAGAGCCCTTCACCGAAAATTCGGCTACACTCGTTGGTTGCATTAAGTGTAGTTGCAATTAAGTTTTAATTTTAACATTTAGTTCATTAGATTAGCGGTACACCTATTCACCCCCCTCTAGGTGTACTTTCAGATTCATCTGAATATGTGATCTGATCGTTCATATATCACTGTTATTTTTATGCTATTGACATGACACTCTTGTTATCTAATCATGTTAGCTACTGATAAACGATATGTGAAACTAAGTAGCACGTGGAGCTAAGTGCTACATGGAGAAAAGTGTCACACCATGTACACTCGTGATGAGGATTACCTCTTGAATCCGTAGGAGCCACCTCTAAAATTCATAGAAGACACCTCTAGAATCCCACATTTCTTATTTCATGTTATCATGTTTAATGTTATAAAAACTATTCATGTCATGTTATTCTGTCATACGTTATTAATATGGTTATTATCCCTGATTTACTGTGTAGTTTAAATATAATAAATATATCATGAGTTTGGAAAAACTGGACGATTGACTAGCCCTTATCAGGTGAATATTCTTGGATCTATATTTGTCCCACCATGGGGGACGTGGTAGTGTTGGCTATCGCTTATATATATAGCTCCTAAGCTTCTTATTTATTTCTCTTACCCTACTGGGTAGCCTTGGTCTCAGCAGCCAAGGGCTTGTTTATGACAGTGATCTCGGATATGCAGGATACACCCACCCGATTGAGCTCCTTAACTTTTAAGTTTCCAATTAACATACTAAAATGGCATGAACAATAGTGACGTCAGTAAAGCTTGTTATTTGGTCACTCTCTCGTTCAGATAATGGTACTCATATGTCATGATCAGATGGGTTCTGCTGGAATACAGACTCAGTATGGACTGCCAGTGGTATGGGATACTTGAAGTGATTGATTAAATTATAAAATGATACTAATTGTTATTATTGTATAATTTTAATTTTTGCTCAACACATGCATGATATCTTACTTGTTTATATTGTGTTAAGCTTCCTGATGTTCTGTTTACCAACAAATTACTATGCATGTACACTCTGCACTTTATGTATTCTCCATAGACGCACTGTTTCTGTACACTCACGAACATTATAATATGTTTATTTCTATTTGCTTCCTTATTAATCACTGGTACTGTCATGCTACTGGTACTATTATTTTAAACAATAAACATGAACTAATTAACACTTGATACATATTAATAATGCAAATTGGTTTCATTAGTATATAACCAAAATTTGTAACTTATTACTTATACTACATAATAATATGTTTACATAATAATATGTTAAAACTATAAATGCTTTAATGATAATATAATAATATAATGTTATTTGTGATATATATATATATATATATATATATATATATATATATATATATATATATATATATATATATATATATATATATATATATAATATATATATATATATAACTCTCCCTGATTGATATCCTTATTCTTTTAATCATGTATTGTATAGTATTGTAAAGCTAACACCGTTGTAACATGCGAGGTATTAAAATGTTATGATGCAGATATAATAATTGTAATATATATACTGATTGTTAGTATAATTATAAAGTATTATTGTTATTTAATCATGTATTATATATTATCATGATTGTAATACTATTATAGTGTACCATTTTTGTTTCTCTTATTTTACCACTTACTAGATCACTTTCTGATAACCATGTGGTTGTTTACTCAACTTGGAGCTTAGAGAATGTGTAATACCTGATACTTCACAAGACATTAGTAAGGTACTTACTTCTTTATTATCAGTACATATCTGTATTATTATATCTCTGCTTCCTTATTTATTCATGTTTTCATATTTATCATGATAACTGACCTTTTTACAGGTATTTTTGTACTTATTTAAGCTGAATTTATTTTGTGTATATTGTGTTTATTTTCTGTATACTGAGGCTCAGCGTGTATACGTGTGGTATTTTCCTTGCGTATGTGTTGCTGATTCTCATCGCGTCCCAATTCTTGTGTAATTTGAGAAGAGGGGTTGATAGGATTTTCTTGGTATCATGTGGAGCTAAGTGCTACACGGAGAAAACTACTACACCATGTATACTCATGGTGGGGCCACCCCTTGAATCTGTGGAAGCCACCTCTAGAATTCAAGGGGCCACCTCTAGAATCCCACATCTCCTATTTCATGTTATCTTGTTTATTGATATAAATACTACTCATGTCACGTTAGCTTGTCACATGTTATTAGCGTGGTTATTATTCCTAATTTACTATGTAGTTATGATGGCCCAAGGGTATACTCCCCTGTTTTTATTTTGATGATTACAAACCACATGGAGTTATTTGGAACAAATCAAGTTCTAGTGTACATAAGCTTACAGGGTTCAAAAGAAAGAATTGTGGTTCATTCTTTATCTAAATGAAGATTATGAAATGATCAAGTTGATTTGAGGAAGAAATTTGTAATATCCCTATTCCATAATACCATTTTAGTAGTAAGTGATAATATTTTTGTACTGTATACATGTATTGGTTATTATTTATTGCACTTGTTACAAGTACATATTATAATTATTGTTATTAGATGTTATTATTATTATTAGTATTTTGTTACTACTATTATTAGTGTTCATATTATTGATTTTTCTTTCTCCTTAGTCCAATCCCCTTGGTGGCCCATTTGTTAAACCCATACCCTTTTAAGCCCATTACCCATTTGATCCAAACCCACAACCCAAATCCTATCAAATCTAAATCCCAACCAACCCCCCCTAAATCTCCACCAAATCCTATCTTAACCTAACTAATCTTTCTCTCCTCCCAAACAAACAGCCGCACCCCATTCTCTCTCTCTCCATGAGCCGCACTTTCCCTCTCCATGGCTGCCCCCTCACCCAGCAGGGCGAGTCCCTCTTGCAGCCATGTCCAGGCCGCCCCCTACTCGGCCACCACCACCCTCCGGCGAGATCCAGGCTGCCCCCCAACTTCCCCAGGCGCACAGATCCAGCAGCAGCCTGCAGGCCGGCCATCTCCAGCTCCCTGCCGCCCCCTCCCCTGCTCGCTGGCGCCAGGGCAGACCAGCAGGCCGCGCCTCCCTTTGGCCATGCCCACGCCCAGCCCCTCTCCCATCTCAGCCGTGCACCTCCCTCTCGTCGGATCCCCAAAGGATGGCCGAAATCCCATGGCAGCCTGGGGGCATTCCATTGGCAGAACCCGAGCCTCCACGCTTCTCCCAGACATGCGTGATTTTCTTTCCCATGAATGTATATTGTATGTTTGAGTGATCTCCTGCAATGTTTTCTGTTTGATTTAGTTTCCTTTAGTTCTTTATTAAGACAGATGTACACCCCTTTAAGGTTTGATTCTTTTTATGATCTGTTGAATATAGTAATTTAATGTAATGCGTTGCTAGGAATATTCAGTTTGTCTTATCAGATTTATGTTCTCGTTTACTTTGCTCACTATCTTTTATATTTTGCTCTTTTTCCCCCTAGACTTGATGTCTTCCATTTTCCTTCCGTGAATTTCTCTTTTGTGATTTTGGTTGGGACATATTATTGGTGCTTACTGCAATGTGTCATTTAGCAGTATTCCAATTTGAAGTTAATTTTGTGTTTTGTGTAGTGGACATTTATCCAGCCGTGAGCTCCTCTCTCTCCCTCTCTTAATATTTTTGCATGAAAATGACATTTATTAATAGTACTATGTATATTATAATAATGTAAATAATGTGTGTTATTTCAATTGGGTAAACCAGTGTATGTGAGATTATTAATTCATATTTGTTTGGTTGTGTTTGCGGCAAATCCTTACCCCGAGCCATTTTCGGGCTCTCCGCGGGATGCCGTTGATCGACGTCGGCGAGCGAGCAGCGAGTTCTCCCGATCCACGCCAGCCCATCGTCGGACACCAGCACGGTGACCTTCCCCAGTGTCTTGGCCACCCCCCCCATGCAGTCCGTTGGCGAGGAATCGCACCACAGCGACCATGGCAGCGACTCGCCCGATGACGCGCACAGCAGATCCAGTTTCAGACCAGCAGCACAAGCAGCGGGCGAGCGGCGATTCTAGGCCCTTCCGGCGAGCGCGAGACCTCCAGATTGCAGCCAGGTCTTCCCCGGGACCCTGGCTACCGTCCTATGCAGTCCGACAGCGAAGAGCAGCGCCACGGCGACCGTAACGGCGACTCGCCCGGTAACGCGCAGTTTCCCCAATGTGAGTGTCTTTTCCTCCTTCTCTCTTTTATTAAGTGATTGCAACTATTATTGTATGTGTTATATAATTGTTGAGTAGAATACTTAGATTACATGTTTATGATTGGAGATCTCTTAGTATGGTAGTTCCTTTATTTGGATGTAGACCTTACCCATGAGTTGTATATTGGTTATTGATGGATGTAGATGGATATACATGATTTCCAGAGATGGATATTGGAGGTAATGACTCGACTTATCATGATAGAACTTAGATGCATGTAAATGATATGTTGCCAAGTATTGGGGACTGATGTTTGACCTTAATAGAAATGTGAACTCTTGAGGATTTGAAAATCAGAGTTATATGTTTGAGTGTGAGGATTAGTACTGGATATGGTTATATGTTGGAACAATAATTATTATATCAGATTGCTAGATGTGTAATAGAACTAAATGATTATGGAACTATTGACATTATGAGTTGGTTGTGATGGCTTGGATCTATAGTTGAGTATTTGAGATCCATTAGATGATGTGTCGTTGATGCTAAGTATCAGTAGTAGCTATTCTATATTGTAGCTATTTGAGGACATGTTAGATATGATCTTACCTTACTAAAAGATTAGTGTTCTTGACGATTGGATTGGTACATGGACTTATTTAGAGTTGGACTGTGATTTGGATTGAACTTGAGTTATAGAGGATAGATGATATATTTCATGTAGAGGACTTTCCAGCTTGTGATTCTTTTATTGGTAATAACTTAAGTGATGGTTCGTTCAGATGTTGATATGAATTTGTTATGATATTAGGGACTGGATTACTTGATAGCTATGGATCGACTTTACTTATTGGTGACTTTGAGAGTGATGTATGGATGGTCTTGAGAACCTGAGTTTATAGTACTTTGCTTGGATTAGTCTGTTCATGACCAGTAGATTATTACTCACCTTGGATAATCTTGTTTTACCTGTGAAACCTGACTGGTTATTCTTTATATATATACCTGACAACTATCATGTTCATGTTACTGAAATTTGCAGGGAAAATATTATTACACGGTAACAACACCCGCATGTTCACTTGTTACATATATTCCTGTTATACCGGTATCCTGTTACTTGACATGTTATACTCCTGTTATACCGGTACCCTGACTTTCACATGTTGATATTGTTACCGTGACCACCACCGAGTTATCCCAGAGATTTAAGCAACGTGCACATTAAATAAACTTGATAAACTAAAATATGATAACACACAACTTGCACTGGGCTTGGGGAGATTGATGGAGGAGACAGCGTCCGTATTTTGGGTGGACCTAGGATTTAGGTTGCGCAGCCGAAAGAGGGTTCCACTGCAGGGTTCCCGTGGGGTGACTGGCACCCCGTCCTGTTTATTCCTGTTTACATGTTCCTGACTACCTAGCGGTAGGTCCTGGTTCAGCGCCAGGAGTCTGGGCCGTGGTCCCGGGTATGTACGGGACCCACCTAAAGCATGGACAATGTCTCCAACCGATAGTTTCAATAACTTAAGGGCATCGATTGGCATGTGTGGTAGGCGTAGTATGGGATGCGTCTATTACATGTGACAATTGGTGTTCGCTGACATAATTAATAATAAACTGTTGATGCCTTGTGACTGACTGTAATTACCTGATTGCATATCTATATATATCACTATGATAGACACTTGATTATAACCAGGACCAGATTATATACTAGATTAGTGATATTGCCAGGATATACATCTAGACATCCGTGGTTTGCTTCAGTTGCTTTACTTGTCTTGTACCTGTATTCTTATTCTTGCTATCTTTATTCGTGTTGCTATCATGTATAGTCTTATATGTATTATTGCAGTGATCCTTGATTATTATAGTTCTGATTATAACTTGTTCAGGTTACAATTTAGGCTTAGCGTATATACGTGGGGTATTTTCCTCGCGTATATGCGTCGCCATAACGTCTCCGTATCCTTAGGATCGGGGCGTTACAGGATTCAAGCTCAGATGATAAAAAGTGCGGATTTTGAAGAAGCCCTATTTGTGATGACTTGAAGAGAGTGTAACCCTATGTAAGATCTTACATTGTTTAAGTTTTGGTGTTGAATTGATGCTTAAGAATCACACACACTTGCACAAGTTATCTACACAAAACTTGTTTCAAAAACATTTCAAAAAAATACTATACTTTTGTCTCTGACTTTCGATAACTCAATAGAGCTACCGACAATCCCTGAGAAGGAGTTATCAGTAGGGATTTATAGAGACTAAGGTCTTCAGTGTTTCAGAGCTGACTGTCGATAGCCCACCTAGACAACTAATACATTTTGTATCAGTTATTTTTCATTGATTTTTAAAAGAGGAAAACTTATAATAGAGAATTGAGGAGCAAAATTACAAGTAATTCTCTATAGAAAGAAACAAAAATTACAAGTAGATCTTCTCTGAAATTCTGGAGAAGTATGCCGGTAGGAATCTGATCAGCGCGCAATCACTTTATCCCATTGATGCAATCAGTTGGGTGTTCAAGCATTCTTGAGAGAATTTTCTTCTCGCTTGGTTTTGAAAATCTTCGAAGATAGAAGGCACGTTGGGACCCTGGATGAAAGAGAATTGAGTCTTTGGGGTTTCGGAAGCTTAAAAGCTAGAGGACACTTTTGCTATCGTTCTCTTAGATCTCTCCAAATTTTTTCAGCCCTTCTTCTCTCTTGCAAGGGGCTATTTAAAGTAAAAATAGGAGTGTAACTGCCCCCCTTGAATTTAGCAAGACTGAATCAGTTGTTAGCTTCACGCAAGGCTCGAAATAGCCTTGCCGCGAGGCTAAATGCGAGCTTCGGGCGATGCTAGGAAGTTCGCGCGAACTACTGCTAGCCATTCGCGGCTTAATTGTCTCCACTTAATATGGGATGAAGTGCCACTTAATGTGGGATGAAGTGGGCGGGTGTAACCACATGCTTAAAGTGGCATTAAACCCACTAAAATAACAGGGTTCACCCATTAATCCCTCGTGAATTTTTTGAAATAGTCAATTGATGACCTGGTAAAGCTCCAGGCGGAGCTAAGTAAGAGTTTCATGTGAAGCTCATCTTAAAAAGATTCAGGCGAAGCTATATTCAAGACTTCAAGCAAAGTTAGAAGTTAGCTCATTTGATGAGCTAGGTGAAGTTTCAGGCGAAACTAAGAAATTAGCTCAGAGCAAAGTTGAACCACAGTTCCAGCAAAGTTGGTGAGAAAGCTTCTAGCGAAGCTAAGGTTAGCGTTCAGCAGGACTGATTGAAGCTTCATGCGAAGCTAATAGCTTCGGCCTTTTAACAGTGCTAAAAGCGAAGCTAGCTCTCTTTTGGATCACGCGAGATTAGGTGTTTGATCAGACCTAGCTTCATAGGCCTATTTGGCCTCTGAAGTGGGCATAAACTTGGTCATTAGCTCATCCATGACTCTGACTTTTGTAAATGTCACCGAGTGTAGACGTCGTTCAGACCGGTTGAAGTGATGCCGGGGGACTCGTCTTTTTGGAGTGTCAACATCAGTCTGTTGTCGACAATCCAATTGGACTGTCGACACGCTAGGTCTGCAACAGCTAAAAATTTAGCCATTACACACGGGAGACTGTCAACATCCCTATTGAACTGTCGCTAGCCCCTGTAGACCGTTTAGTCCAAATTTTAAATAAAGGGAGATTTTCTCTATTCAAATTATTTTTTCTTATCCCCAAACGGGTATATTTCACCTTATTAGGATTTTATTAGTGTTTTATTGACTGGATTAACTCTCTAATATTTTTTACCTACTGTCTATAAATTTTGGGTCATTGTAGGAGAAGAAAATACAAGTTTTACATATAAGTTTTTGAAATCAAATTTTTTAAAGAAAAACCAAGTTTTTGTTTTCAATTTTCAAATTTCAAATGCTCTCAATTTCAAATCATTCTCTGCAAGTTTTAAGCACTCAAGTTTAACTTTTCAACTGAAATTTATCTCACAAACTTCTTGAGCTTCATTTCTCCACTCAAAACTCTAAGAAGTTGTAAAGAAAAAGTTTGTGATCTTTGTGGTTGTCAAAAGCTTGTAAACTTTATTGGCTAAGTGCTACCTCTAGTGTAGAGGATTGAAGGTTAGAGTTATGTACTCTGAGTCTTGTACAGACCTTGTAGTTGTAGTACCTTTGTGGTAATCTTTAATGGATAGTGAAATCTTTCACGCGGTGAAGGCAGAGATGTAGAGCAAGTTGCTTGAAGTTTGAAACAAACGACTTGAGTTTGGGATTGCCTTGTCGCTTATTCTTGCTACTATTTTCATTGTTCTACTTGTGCTCATACTTCATATTATCATTCTTACTATCATATTACATTTGTGTTACTACATAGCAATTGATTACCGGAGACGTCAGAGATCATTGTGATGTCGGCGAGTCGTGCAAGCGCGGCGTGAATTCATGCGACACCTCGACTTCAAGACCTGATCGCGATCTTGTGGTGAGGCGAGGCAGCGATCGTTGAGGAGTTGTGGAGGGATTGACAATGAAGGTTTTGATGTCGAAGATGAAGGCATTGGTGGTTGTTGTTGGTGGTGTTAAAGATATCAATGACAATACGTGACTCATGTGAAGCATGTGATCCATATGAAAGAAACCCCTCATGAAATCAACTGGATCCTAAATCTCTCCATGATTATAAGAAGACATGGGACTCATGGGACTCGTGCACTATGTATTTCTCATTCTTTCTCTCAATCAATGTTTTCCTATTGTTTCTCCTAAATCAATGTAAACATGTGACCAATATGTGTATATATATACAACCAAGAACTATAGCTAATGGTATTTTGTCTTTGCACAAATAAGTATTCTTCTTCTTCTTTATCTTAGTACCAGAGCAACTCCTGTACCATGTCGAGTATTTCCTCTTCATCTTCCCTCCCCTCCATCCAACACTTGCATCCATGGTTACTCCTAATTCTATTATCACTCACTTTCTAAATATCAAACTAGACAAGGGAAACTATCTACTGTGGTGTTCCCAGTTCCTTCCTCTTCTCAACCTCCACGGATCTCGAAGGCCTCGTTGACGGAACCTCTCCGTGTCCAGTCCGGTTCCTTCCTTCTACCGAGAAGGATGCTCAACCCACTATCAATCCAGAATACACTCGCTGGATCAAGCTTGATCAGATGCTCTTATGATGGCTTATCTCCTTACTCACTGAGGCTATTCTTGCTCATGTCGTCAGCCTCACCACATCTCGTGATGTGTGATGCTCTCTGGAGCGAATCTTTGTATCACCCTCCAGAGCTAGATTGCAGTGACTCAAATACCAGCTACACACCATCAAGATGGGCACCTCTTCTATGTCAGAGTACATCCAGTCTATCAAGTCCATCGTGGACAACCTGGCAGCAGTGGCTAATCCAGTTGCCGACTCTGACCTCGTCTCTACCTTGCTTAGTGGTCTGTCTCCCGAATATGACTCGTTCGTCACCTCTGTCAACACACGAGTCGACCCTGTACTGTCAGAAGAACTCATTGGCCTCATGCTTGGCTAGGAGATTTATTGTGGGCATGCTATCACTTCATCAGACTCCACAACCCTCATCTCTCCTTCTCCGGCGGTTCATATTGCTTCCTGTACTCCAAGCTATCATTCAGCTCCATCTACTTTCTGTGGTCGTGACGTGGCCGAGGAAAGGAGCGCGGTCATGGTCGTGGACATTCCTTCTTACCACCACATCAGTCCGCCAGTGGTCGAACTCAATGCCAGATCTGCAATCATTTTGGCAATTATACTAACCAATGCTATAATCATTATGATGATTCGGCTAGCCCAACCGCTCTTCTCCACTCTTATGGGAATAGTCTAGCCAATCCCAACTGGTATGTTGACTCCGGAGCCACTAATCACCTAATGGTTGACATTGTGAATCTAGCAGTTCACTCAGAATATCAAGGACCCAACAGAGTTCGCATGAGTAACAGGACAGGTTTGCCAATCTGATCTACTGGTGCTTCTTTATTGTGTTCTCATGTTTCTTTCTTTGTCTTGAAAAAACTTTTACATGTTCCTGATATCACCAAAGATCTTCTGTCTGTTAGTCAATCTATTGCTGATAATAAAGTCCTTGAATCCACCCCAACTCTTGTTTTATCAAGGATCTCTCCACTCGAAAAAATCTACTGCGGGAATAACTAAAGAATATCATGTATATCTTCTCCCTAGGGAATCATAACTTTACCGCCTCTCCCCAGGCTCTTCTCGGTGAGCGTGCATCTTCCTCCGTCTGGCATGAGCGCTTAGGTCATCCCTTCACCATAGTTGTCTCCAGTATTTTTTCTCAGCATAAGCTTTCTTTCCTCACTGATCGTGCTGGTACCCCTCTTTGCATCCCTGTCAGTAAGGAAAAAGTCACTGTCTCCCTTTTTCGCGCCATTTTTCACAATTGATACTGCTCCTTTAGAGCTTATTCACTCTAATCTAAGGGTCCGTCTCCTGTGTCCGCTGTAAGTGGTCATCGCTATTATATTAGCTTTGTAGATCACTACAGTAAGTATGTTTGGTTTTATCCTTTTAATAAATAAAAGTGATACTTTTCTATTTTTCTTGAGTTCAAAATTCATGTGAAAAAATTTCTTGGGTGTTCTATTAAAGCACTCCAAACTGATGGTGGTGGCGAGTTCATCAAATTTAAACCTTACTTGTCTTCTCAGAGTATTACTCATCGCTTATCCTATCCACACACTAGTACTCAAAATGACACCGCAGAAAGAAAGCACCGCCACCTTGTTGAGACCGGCCTCACTCTTCTGGCCCGATCAAATGTTCCATTCCATTACTGGCCTTATGCTTCCCAAATCACCTCATTTCTCATCAATGTAATGCCCACCCCCGTCCTCCATAATCTATCTCCCTACCAGAAATTATTTCATAAAGCACCTTACTATCTTTCCTTACGAATTTTTGATTATGCTTGCTACCCTCATCTGCGTCCATACCAAACTCATAAGTTTATTTTTCGGTCCAGTCAATGTGTCTTCTTAGGTTATCAATGTTTGCATGTCCCCTCTAGTCGTATTTACATCTCCCGGGATGTTTTGTTCGACGAATCTTCCTTTTCTTTTCAGTGTCCTTTGTCCTCTCTCTCCACCTACTCCCACGCCTTCACCACCGATCCCCATCTCCACGTCTCTGTTACCTTTCATTGTTCCATACACTCTTCTCATGCGGGCCCCACCATTGACTTTTCTCCTCCTTCACTACCACCTCCATCACATACTCCTTCTCCACCACCTCGACCAGCACCCGCCGTTGAGTCCTTCTCATCATCCTCATTCTCAGGCTCTCTCAGTCCCCCTCCCACCAGAACCCACCATATGGTTACTAGAATACAGGATAGCACCAGAACACCAAAGGTCTGGCTAGCCACCGGTATCCCATGCCTACATGTCTTATAGCCGACTTGGCCACCACTCCTGTCGAACCCATATGTTTCACACAATCTTCTAAAGATCTCACGTGGCGCCAGGCAATGCACACTGAGATGAATGCCTTGCTTAGAATGAAACCTGGTCTTTTGTGACATACCACCCTACTATGAATCTGGTTGGCTGCAAATGGGTTTTCAAGTTAAAATAAATGCATGATGGTTCTATTGACAGGTATAAGGCCTACCTGGTGACCAAGAGTTTTCATCAACAACCAGAATTAGATTATGGTGAGACATTCAGTCCGGTCATCAAACCGACCACTGTCCGTACTGTGTACAGACTGGCCGTCTCCAAGGGCTAGTCTATTCGATATTTGGATGTGAATAATGCATTTTTGTAGAGTTTTCTTATTAAGACGGTCTACATGGAATAACTTTCGGGGTTCATCAATCTAGCTCGTCCCACTCATGTATGTGAAAGTACACCTAGAGGAGGTGAATAGGTGTATGGCTAATCTAATGACAAATAATGCGAAATTAAAAACTAATTGCAACACACTTAGTGTTACAAAGAGTGTAGCTGAATTCCCGGTGAAGGGCTCTGAACTATCTCCTCTAAATTCCTCTAAATAAGAATTGAGGTGCTATGTAAAGCTCTATTGGTTCAACACAAGTATGGCACACAAGCAAACCCAAGCATATATATAATATGAACAATATGATGCAATGCACAATGAGAGAGATCAAACGCAAACACAAAGATATGTTTCGAGGTTCGAGCACCCAGCTCTACGTTCCCGCCTTCACAGAGAAGGATTTTCACTATATCGTCCACACAGGAATTCCCACACAGGGAACCTCCACTGAGGATTTGGGTAATACAAAGCAGGAGTACACAGCTCCTCTCTCCAACAATACAACCTCTACACAAGAGGCAAGGCACAACACAAATCATCTCTACACTTAGAGGGATGGGCACTTAACCAAACAACTATCAACCTCACACTTGAGGGATAAGGCACAAAGTCACAACTCCACAATCACCTCTTCACTAAGAGGGATACCAACACAACTTCTACAATCACCTCTCACTAGAGGGATATCAACACAATCACCTCTCACTAGAGGGATATCACAAAGTATGAAAGGTTTACAACACTTGGTGGTATCAACAACCACAAACCAATTTTCTCACTAAATAAGATCCTAATAGATATGATAGATATGATAGCTCAAGTGTGAGAAAAACAAAGAGTTTGAAAATCAAAATCACAAAGAAAAACTCTTGGGAAAACTTCTAGAATAGCTATAGAAATGAAGATCAAAAACTAATTCCAAAGACTTCTTTTCTTGATTTTTCCAACCCTTTAAAAATAAATAAAGATAAAATCTTTAAGCTCAAAACTCTTTTAAAAACTTGCTGTTAAACACTTAAGAAGATGAGAATTTTTGCTCTAAAAAAACTTAGCTAAAATCAGCTCAAATGTGGGGTATTTATAGCCCCAAATAATTCTGCCCGTTGGCAGCCAGGAAAGGTCAGAAATGACCTTCCGGTCGACCGGCCAACGGTCATTTTTATGACCGTTGTGCCACCGGTCGATCGGGCCTCGAACCAAAGAGCAACAACTCTCTAGCCGGTCGAACGCCCGGTCGACCGGAGCTAGATACAGAGAGCAGAGCTCTCTGCCGGTCGACCGGGGCCATTTTCAGAGAGCAGAACTCTCTGGACGGTCGACCGCCCAGACCGGCCCACCAGCCCAATCTTGCGTGCACGTCCGTCGACTGGACCGGTCGACCGACTTCTGCAGGGTCGACCGTCGATCGACCGGCAGAAGGCCAGGTCCAGGTTCAAGTATTTAGTGATTAAAAACTTGACTTTTTATTATCAAATAAATCCCATAAAAATCACATATATTTCACAAAAATAAATTCTTATTATATCTTGTATAACAAAAATTCAACACATATTATAAATTTTTTGAACCATTTTTATGTAATAGAAATTTTGCCTTAAACCAAAATCGGTATTTTTCAAACTTGGACTTTGAAATGGAAAACCGTTTTCTCCAAAACTCATATAAATACAAAAACATGATATTTAAACAACTTTGAAGTATACTGTATATGGATAGAATCCAATATACATGAAAGATATTATATCTATATTTTTGACATGAAATCCAATATCGGTTAACCCGAAAACCAAAAACCAATAAACTAAAAACTTGTGTGTGTATTGTGAACTTGAGCATATTAACACTATCTAATATTTACACAAGATCTAAACATACTAAACTAAACAAACCGAGGTCTTCTTGTAGAACTCCGTCTCCAAGTCGACTCGATTTAAACGCGATTCAAACGAGCTTGACTCCAACCGAGTGCTAGATGTGATCATAACGCTCGAGCTCTTGAATCGACATGTGAAAGCTCCAAAACATCTTTATTAAAGCTAATCACCTACTAATATCTTAATCAAATATCTGAAACTAAATATCACAAGATTATTAGTAAACTATAACTACATGAGTTAATCATCATCAAAACTAGAGTGAAGGGCCGCTGGGCTAACAATCTCCCCTTTTGATGATGACAAAACTTATGGAGTTATATATGCATGGATTAAAGTTAAGCTTCATAGAAGCTCCCCCTTAACTCATGCATAGCAATAAACAATAAAGATATGTAATGAATATTCAACATAAACATGCATAAACATGCATAAATAAACACAAAATGAAATAAACATGTTATGATAGCAATTGCTCTTATACCAATTGTAAAAGAAAACAAATGCTCTTATATCAATTGTAAAAGTTACAAAAAAAATGTTCTTATACCAATTGTAAAAACAATGAAATAAACATGCTCTTGATATCAATTGTAAAAGTAAACATGCATATAAACTCGAAACATATCTCTCCCCTTTTGTCAACTCATCTACAAAGGGGTACAAAATAAACTCAAAGGAAATTTTCTTCTTTTTGTCAAAACAAACAAATAAGCAATATAGATCAAAACATTATGAAACCAAATTATGATACTAATAGAAAATGAGACAATGTATGTTATTGATACCAAATGAAACAAATATATATTGTAAATCTTGATACCAATTGTAAATATTAGTATCAATTGAAAATAATTTATAATTTTTATACCAATTGTAAGAATATATATTGTAAGTATTGATACCAATTGAATGTAAAAACCAAATTTTTAGATAAACACAATTCATTTCAATAAAGATACCAATATAAAATGAAACATGATACCAATTGAAATATAAACCAATCCTTTTGGTTAAACACTAAAATCATTTTGCAATAAGGATACCAAATAGAGAATAATATCAATTTAATATTCTTGATACCAATATTGAAAATGAAACATATACCAATTGAAAATATTTTTCATTAGGAGCGTAGGAAACCAATTGAAAACTAAGATATCAATTAACAAATATCATTTTTCAACATAAAGTTTAAGAGTAAGATACCAATTGTAAACAAAACCGATTTAAAGGTAAAACATGAATTTTCTCCTCCTTTATGAAATACTAATTAAAACGATGCATAAGCTTGTATAAAATACCAATTGAAAAATAATTGTCATTAAGCACTAAATTAAGCTTAGCATAACAAAATTTGTACTCTAAGATATAAAGATATAATAAGCACAATCAAAACACATATATATGTATGAAAAAGTAAATATCAATCGGAATTGATACTATTTGAAGTTGAAGCATACATATATAGAAACAAATATGAGTATACAAAATAGATATCAATTGTAATACCAATTGAAAATACAATAAGGATCAAGTGTATAACTCATAAAGACCACCCTATTCATGCACATGTTTAAATAGATTTTCAATATGAGCATACAAGGCATGGTCGCCCATCCAACCACCCATCGATGGAAAGGGTTTTCAAAATAAGTTTGAATATAATTTTAGCATAATTAAAAACTCTTCCAAAATGAAGAAATACGCAATTAGATTTATGATAAACTTGAAAACTAGTATGAAATCCTTCAAGTAAGGAATAAAACAATAGCATATCCATGAAAACATAAAAATCACACAATCATCAACACTCAAATAGTAATAAAGCTCATATAATTTCATGAAAACAAATCATGAGTAAACAACAAATATAGAGTGTAAAAAGTTATGTAATCAACAAAAGTCATGGAGCAAGGCATTTAAGCTCAATATGAAATTCTTTTACAAAAACATGAAAATCATTAAAATTTAATTTTCATTAAAATAATACCAACTTCAAGGCATATATATGTTTTGTTTAAACTAGAAGTATATATACATATCCAAACACAAATGAGTCCACAAAGGATTTTGCATAAAACGCAAATGACTCAAGGTTATACATGTATACCCAATAGTTTTAGATAAAATTTTCATATACATGAAGGAAAAAACACATTATCATAATAAACATATTCAAAAAAAGGGAATACAAGTTGAAATGCATTAATCATCAAAATTAGACTATACTAGTACATCTAATGAGTACAAATGAGCAATCAAGCATAAATATATAATAATCTATTTGTGACTCACTAGTTGTACAAGTATATACACAAGTTTTAATGAAAGCTACATCTAACATGTAATCAAAACATGAAGCATAAAACGAAAACATAAGGCAATATGATCATTATGTAAATACACATGTATTAGACTTGGATATGCAACATGGCTAAACTAAAGTGAGAACACAAAAAAATAGTCCATGTAAACATGTGTGTTTCTCAAATACTAATCATGTATGTCATAAGTCTAATCATCATGGCATTTAACATAATAATCATTAAAAAAACAAAACATGCTAAAAATCAATAATGAAAGCATGTAAACATGAATGGGAGTTAGAGATCGTTACCAAAACCATTAGGGCGCATCTCTATATCTCCAAACCATGGTGGTTCTCCCACCAAACTCCCCTTGAAAGTGATGCATCCAAAATTATCACCGTTTAGCTCGGAACGCATTCACCTCAAAGCACCAATGTCTTCACGTCGAGTGAGAGCCCACACCTACATCAAATAAAATAGGAGTAGATTTTGGTACACATACCTTATTGAGTCCATGGAGGTTAGCACCTTTCCTAACCCAAATAAACTTATTTGTAAAATTTGAATCATGTATCCTATATTAACAAAATTTTGCAAGTGGCCCTTTCGTCCACAATGTGTACAAGTATACACATGAGCATACATTGTGTTATGTGTATGAATGTGGGAAGCATGTGTATGCCATGGTTTGTGTGCATGCATAGGTGGAACATGGATTCCAAACGTGTGTGGTTCAGGCACATTGGCTTAAAGTGGAGCCCAAACAATTAACACTCCTCTTTAACATGGATATATCATTTTTAATAATGGAAGAAGAGGTGGAGCATGCAAAGGGTATGCTAGATGATGAAGCTACACTAGCATGACAAACATGAGTATCTAAATCATTTTTCAAGGAAATATATTCATTAGAAATTAAATCCAATTTCTTTGAAATAGAAACAATTTTGTTTTTCAAAGAATCATTTTCTTTTAAAACAAAAACAAGTTTTGAAGATAGAACTTCATTTTTCTTCAAAACTTCATCGTAATCATTTTTATTTTTCAAAATATTATTTTCATTTAGAGTAAGTTCAAGTTAGGATTTCAGGGAGTCATGTTCATTTGAAATCTCAACCTTTTCGTGTAAAGCTAAATCAAGTTTTGAAACTAAATCCTTATTTTCTTCTTTCATTTTAAGAGTTTTCTTTTCAAGAGTTGGTATTTTTGCAAAAGATTTTCACAAACAATAGATAGTTCTTCATTTAAAGCATCGGCATTAACATAATCATCGCCGGAAGAAATAGCACTATCATCTAGTTAAGTTTCTGAATATACCTCAAGGGAGTCATTCCCTTAGACCATGTAGCAATGTTGTTCGGATTCATCCTCACTAGATTCCTTCTTCATAATGTTTGACGTTTGAAACTTTAGAGAGGTCAACGTGTTTCACACTGTAAAGGCGGGATCACAATGAGAAATCATATATAGATATTCTTTGTTTAATGTGCTCCTAAGTGCCTCAAGGGCTTATGCATTGGCCTCTATATGCTTGCTATTATCAAGATAGGATTTCTTGGTAGCGGAAAGAAAAACATGCAAACCTAGGGTTTTGAGGTACATGGACATCCTAGCTTTCCAAACAACAATGTTGGAAGTATCATACATTGGAGGGGTCATGAAGTCTATGAGTGTGTGTAAACAAGTAAGTGTGCAAATGAAAAAATTAGATTAGCAACCAAGTCTCACTCCTAGGTGGTTAAACCTGATATCAAGAGCGTAGGCTCTAATACCAATTGAAAGTACACCTGAGGGGGGTGAATAGGTGTATGGCTAATCTAATGACAAATAATATGGAATTAAAAACTAATTGTAATACACTTAGTGTAACCAAAGAGTGTAGCCGAATTTCCAGTGAAGGGCTCTGAGCTATCTCCTCTAAATTCCTCTAAATAAGAGTTGAGGTGCTATGTAAAGCTCTCTTGGTTCAACACAAGTATGGCGCACAAGCAAACCCAAGCATATATATGATATGAACAATATGATACAATGCATAATGAGAGAGAGAGTTAGAGATAGTGGATCAAACGCAAACACAAAAATATGTTTCAAGGTTCGAGCACCCAGCTCTACGTCTCCGCCTTCACACAGAAGGATTTTCACTATATCATCCACACAGGACTTCCCACACAGAGAACCTCCACTAAGAATTTGGGTAATACAAACCGGGAGTACACAGCTCCTCTCTCCAACAATACAACCTCTATACAAGAGGCAAGGCATAACACAAATCATCTCTACACTTAGAGGGATGGGCACTTAGCCAAACAACTATCAACCTCACACTTGAGGGATAAGGCACAAAGCCACAACTCCACAATCACCTCTTCACTAAGAGGGATACCAACACAACTTTCACAATCACCTCTCACTAGAGGGATATCAACACAATCACCTCTCACTAGAGGAATATCACAAAGTATGAAAGGTTTACAACTCTTGGTGGTATCAACAACCACAAACTAATTTTCTCACTAAACAAGATCCTAATAGATAGGATAGATATGATAGCTCAAGTGTGAGAAAAATAAAGAGTTTGAAAAATCAAAATCACAAAGAAAAACTCTTAGGAAAACTTCTAGAATAGCTATAGAAATGAAGATCAAAATCAATCCCAAAGACTTTTCCTTTTCTTGATTTTTCCAACCCTTTAAAAACAAATAAAGATAAAATCTTTAAGCTCAAAACTCTTTAAAAACTTGTTATTAAACACTTAATAAGATGAGAATTTATGCTCTTAAAAAAACTTAGCTAAAACCAGCTCAATGGGGGGTATTTATAGCCCCAAACAATTCTGCTCGTTGGTAGCCAGGAAAGGTCAGAATGACCTTCCAATCGACCGCCCGGTCGACCGGCCAACGGTCATTTTTATGATCGTTGTGCCACCGGTCGACCGCCCGGTCGACCCGTGCTGGAACTAGAGAGCAACGGCTCTCTGACCGGTCGACCGCCCGGTCGACCGGAGCTAGATACAGAGAGCAGAGCTCTCTATCAGTCGATCAGTCGGTCGACTGGGGCCATTTCCAGAGAGCAGAACTCTCTGGACAATCGACCGCCCAGTCGTCCGGCCCACCAGCCCAAGCTGGCGTGCACGTCCATGTACGTCGGTCGACTGGACCGGTCGACCGACTTCTGTAGTTGGTCGACGGACCGACGGTCGACCGGCAGAAGGCCAGGTCCAGGTTCTGGTATTTAGGGATTAAAAACTTGGCTTTTTATTATCAAATAAATCCCATAAAAATCACATAACTTCCACAAAAATAAGTTCTTATTATATCTTATGTGACAAAAATTCAACACATATTATAAACTTTTTGAACCATTTTTGTGTAATAGAAATTTTGCCTTAAACCAAAATCGGTATTTTCCAAACTTAGACTTTTGAAATTGAAAACTATTTTCTCTAAAACTCATATAAATATAAAAATATGATATTTAAACAACTTTAAAGTATATTGTATATCGATAGAATCTAATATACATGAAAGATATTATATCTATGTTTTTGACATGAAATCTAATATCGGTTAACCCGAAAAGCAAAAACCAATAAATTGAAAACTTGTGTGTGTATTATGAACTCTAGCATATCAACACTATCTAATCTTTACACAAGATCTAAACATACTAAACTAAAGAAACCGAGGTTTTCTTGTAGAACTCCGTCTCCCAGTCTACTCGATCCAAACGCGACTCAAACGAGCTTGACTCCAACCGAGTGCTAGATGTGATCATGAAGCTCGAGCTCTTGAATCGACATGTGAAAGCTCCAAAATACCTTTGTTGAAGCTAATCACCTACTAATATCTTGATCAAATATCTGAAACTAAATATCACAAGATTATTAGAAAACTATAACTACATGAGTTAATCATCATCAAAACTAGAGTGAAGGGCCTCTGGGGCAACAGTATGCAAGCTTAACCGCAGTATCTATGGCCTCAAACAGGCTCCACGGGCCTGGTTTTCTCGCCTCAAAAGTTATCTAGTCACAATGGGCTTTGTGGGTTTCAAGTCCGACACATCTCTCTTCCTCCGACGGTCGGGACAGATCTTCTTCTGATTCTTATCTATGTGGACGACATCATCACATGCTGTCACTCGTCTTATTCAAGAACTAGGCCGAAAGTTCTCGTTAAAAGATCTCAGCCCACAGCACCATTTCTTGGGCGTGGAGTGTCACCGTACACCCTCAGGTCTCTTTCTCTCTCAACAGAAGTACATCTGTGACTTACTTTTCCGACTCAAGATGGATGGTGTCAAGCCTGTCAGCTCACTTATGGTTACTTCCTGTAAGCTCTCTAAGGTTGTTGGCAAGCCTGTCTCTGACCCCTTTGTCTATCGAAGTACTAATGGGGCTCTACAATACCTAAGCTTTACCAAACCCGATATTGCCTTCTCGGTGAATAAGGTCGCTCAGTTCATGCAAGCTCGAACCGATGAGCATTGGAGCGCTGTAAAACGGATCCTCTGTTACCTCAAATCTACCATTCAACATGACCTTTTTCTCTCTCGTTCATTCTTCTATACAGCTTACTGCTTACACCGATGCAAATTAGGCAACATCGATCGATGATCGAAAATTCACCAGTGGCTATTGTGTCTTTCTTATTACAAATCTCATTTTTTGGAGCTCGAAGAAGCAGTGCACTATGGCACGATCTAGCACTGAGGCAGAGTATAGGGGCATGGCCAATGCTACAGTAGAGGTCATTTAGTTGCAGTCATTACTTAGTGAGCTTGGAGTTTCGCAAGCTCCCCTGATAGTTCTTTGTGACAACCTCGGTGCAATATATCTCTCGATCAATCCTATTCGTCACTCACACTCCAAACATGTTGAGATCGACATTCATTTTGTACGTGACTATGTCGCCAATGGAGTCCTAGATGTTCAGTTTGTCAACACTAAAGATCAACTAGCATACATCCGTACTAAGGCTTTAAGCTTATTAAGATTTTCTATGCTGAAGAACATACTCTCGGTTCTTTTGAACCCGCTTCACTTGCCGGGGGGATGTTAAAGATATCAATGACAACACGTGACTCATGTGAAACATGTGATTCATATGAAAGAAACCCCTCATGAAATCAACCAGATCCTAAAATCTCTCCATGATTATAGGAACACATGGGACTCATGGGACTTATAGGACTCATGCATCATGTGTTTCTCATTCTTTCTTTCAGTCAATGTTTTCCTATAATTTTTCTTAAATCAGTATAAACATGTAACCAATATGTGTATATATATACAACCAAGATCCATAACTAATGGTATCTTGTCTTTGCACAAATAAGTGTTCTTCTTCTTCTTCTTTATCTGGCGGATATCGATGGCCCACAGTGTTGCTGATGGGTTTGATGGAAGATGAGGTCATTTGCAGGCGTTAGAGGATCACGATTTTATCCCAAATCTCGATTGTGAGGGTGAGGGATCTAGGGTGGGTGCAAAGAAGGTGGAAGGAGGTGAATGTTTGGGTTTGGTGTAGAGGAGGGAGGAAGGGGATGAAGATGATGAACCGTATAGTTTTCGAATTTTTTGGGGATTTTCGACTTGAATTTTGATGAACAATAACTTTTGGGATTTTTGGGAAAATTTCTGCGAATTGTGAACAGTAATTCTTTTTTTTTTTTTTTGGCTGAACCATAGAAAGAGAGAAGAATTAAATGAAATCTAAAGTAAGGTTCCTGGATTTCTTTTTCTTTATTTTTTGGGTTTAGAAAAAACTATGAAAGGAAGGGAGAAGAATTCTAAATCTAGCTCTAGGGTTTTGGGTTTTTTTGCGAGAAGAATTGGAAATTTAGCTCTTATATCAAAGAAAATTAGGATTTATGGTGGATTGAGAAAAACTAATGTAGGATTTATAGAAATTGAGAAAAAAATTCACACCAATGAGATCACTCACCCACTTCATGTATCATATTTGGAGATTTAGAATTAGGGCATCGAATTCAGGAAAATTGCCTCTTCCACTCCATGCCACACACATAAAGATTCAAGAAAATCAATTAGGGTTTCAAATTCTGTAATTGCTCATTCATTTATTTCAAAAGACAATCATGTAAGAATATTTATAAACAAACGTCACATGTACTACTCGTGTCCTTCTCTTAAACATAAAAGAACTCCTAAAAGGAATCATAAAAAAAAACTAATAGAAGAAAATACTACTAATAATTAAATACTACTGCTCAAATTCAATCTCAGGCTTTTCTTCTCCTCCATGAATAAATCTTCCAATAGCTCGTTGGATCTTCTTGGTCTCCATCAAATGTTTTGTGTGCCTTCAACAAAACCCCATGTGTGTGTTTTGCTTTCCTTTCCAAGTTTTAGAGTTTTACTTTAAGTAGTTTGGGTTCTGTGGTTGTATTTTCACCTGAGGAGTAGACGAGAAAATGCGCATAAAAGAAGCGTGATAAGTTTGATAAGTTTACTGCCTGTAACCTCATTGTATTATTTTCACTGTTGATGCAGAATCTTAATTTTTACCCCCTTGTTATAATCATTTAGTTTGATCTTCTTGTATCTGTATTTGCATGTAACAGCGTCAACTTGGTAAATAGAAACTGCATGCTATATGTGACTTGATTGCCTGCTTGCCTGCTGAGATTTTGCTTGTAGATCAAATTACTCTGACAATTGTTTTTATTTGACTACTATTTTTGGGATATCAAAATCATTTTAACTCATCCAATCATTTATGCTTTCATATTTAAGAAATATTATATGTTGCTTAATCTCATCTAGTTTCCCTTGTTGTTCTCTCTTGGCAATGTCTGCTAAAAGAAATCGGCATCAGAGACAGAAGTCAGTGCTTCTAGAGATGGAATCACAAAATGGACATACACCAACCTTGAATTAGTAAACCTAGAAAGGAGAAGAGGATGAAACTGATTGCTCGGTTCTCTGAATGATCGGTGAGGTTTGATGCTGAGATGTGCTTCTTTCTTCCATCTAAGTTTTCCCTTCAGGATCGTAAACTGATATCGAGAAATTGCAGTGGGTACAAAGAAAGATCATGGACTGGGGTGCACGTTTCTTCTTTCTGGTTATGATCCAGCCCTTGCAAGGCTTGGGTCAAACTCACAATCAAAAACACCAGAATTTTATGTGAAAAATCAAAATCGGAAAAATTACGGAGTCGCACGCAAATTCACTATATTATCAGAGATTACAAAAGAGGAAGAGAAAATGTCACCGCCGCTCTGTATTTACAATGACACACACAATATTTTGACATACACAATATTTTGCTCTACTTAATCCTAATAACTACGCATCTTCTTTTATATAGAAAAATAGGATTACAAGTTATGAAATCACCAAACAGTTCTTGACATATGTTCCCAAGTTTCGCGGGTTACGAAGCTTTCAGACTAGATCTCTTCACTGCTATGCATTTCCGAGGCGTTATTATGCACTGTCACTTTGGAGTACTCCTCCGAGTAGATGTTTTGTAGTGCTCCTCTGGAGTGGAACCAAGCTGCTACTCTGGAGCGAGAGTCCGATATTGCCCTTGACTTGAAACTTCAAACTCGCCCAACCTATTTACTGGAGTTCTTCGCATTTGCTCCGGGATCAGCAATGGGGACTTCTCAAAATAATTTGGTCTGGTAGGCTACGCTCCCGAGCCCCCAGAGGGGACCTCTCTGCCCCCTTCCACCCCCACGACGACCTGACCGCGCAAGTCGATTCGCGTAATTACTCTGCATAGGATGACAAATCGTCAAGATAATAATTAAGCTCCACAGCTTAATACAACTGTGTTTTGGTCTGTTCTAAGGTATGTTTATTAGTGAATTTAGTTAGAGATCAATGCATTTCTAATAACGTGCAATTTTGAGTATATTAGTAGAACTGCAATGCATTGTTTGGTAAGCTTGTTTTTTCACTAAGTAAATAATCGTTTAAAAATGATTATTAGTTATTAACTTTTTATACCTTTTTTGGTAGGCTTTTCTTAAAACACAGAAAAAGCAGAACTAACAATTCTGAATAGATCTGAGAGGGCAATAGCTCTTAAGTATATACATCTGTTCATGATGATCAAATTTCGATAAGAGAGTTAGATACACACTTTTTTTTTTTTTTGGCTTATTGCAACAGAAGATAGAACAGTATCCTTGGCTTCCTACATGCACTTCAAGATCTTCAAGTCTTGTCCTTTGCCTCTCCTTCAAGCTTCCTTTCCCTGTTTGTGAGGATCCGAATTATACTAAATGAACTTACTGTAGGCAATATAACACTTGCTTCCCTTATGAGAATTATGTGAGTTCAATAGCTTCATCTACAGTGGGCAAGGGGGCACGTGCCCCCGGGCCCCGCCCAAAAAGTATCGCCGACGCAGAGTTTGTGGCCCCCATCTCCCTCTTCTCCCCGCATGAGAAGGAGAGACAAGTAGTGAAGCTTCTATACCCGAGTGGTGGAGCTTCTCATCGGCGTCTCTGTACTTGATTTCTTTCATTGCCTCGCTGCTGTGCTCTCATGGCTCGGCGGAGCCTGCCACCTGTTCGATCAAGTGCCAAGACGAGAATGAGGAGTCAGAATCTGAGCCTGATTCTGGAGAGGGGGATATTTTGTGTCCTCCTCCCGTCTTGAAATATTGGCTCTGCCACTGTCTGTGAGTAAGAAGTTTTTCAAAAACAAAGTAGCAGTAACTCTTGTACACTTGACATAAAAAATACAAGCTCTTAGTAAAGGTTTATTATGAGATAAACTTGTGTCATTCCAAAAGGATTCAAGGTCGAATGCTTCCCACTCAAGTACAACCTTACGATATCTAAGTGTAAGATTTACTCTGTTGAAATTGCTCTACATTATTTCAAGTAAAATCATGTATTTTGAAATTTTTTTTGTCCATTCATCAAGTAGGCACAAAATAGATTGCTGAAATAGTGAGTTGGTTAGTTTAATGGTGTAGAATATTTGAAATTTAAAAAAATTGATATGTGAGGGTTTTTAAGTGTTTCGATCATGATGAAATGATCGGATCGAGAATTTGTATGTTCAAGGACATAAATCTAAGCAATATGCTAATTTTAGCTATTTATTTTGTGCCTACTTGATGGATAGGCAAACATTATTCAAAATACATAATTTTTGATTTTTAGTTACTTAAAATAATGTAAATCAACTTCAGCAGAATAGTTCTTATATTCAGATATCGTACAGTTATATCTTAGTGAGAAGAATTTGGCATTGAATCCTTTTGAAAGGGTATAAGTCTATCACGGCCTATTATAGTTCATGTGCACAACACGAGAAGAGACTAATGTTCTATGACAACAATTTAGCGAAGTCTCTTTATGGAAAGTTTTGTTAGAATATGAAGAATATATATGTGAATCTTTGAATTGAATTACGGAGAGATCCGTTGTTCAAATCAATTGGATGATGGTTGGAGTGTGTTCTCCTTCCATTGGGGATGAACGTGGTGTATTCACATGTTCAATTCCGACTTCGAATGAATGAGATATTCAAGTCTAAAGATTGCCTAATTCAAAGCCAAAATGGGACTAAAGGTAGCTAAAAGCATTTACCCCATATTGGTCATGGGATGGAAGCTTGTAGTGTTTAAATAGAGAAAATTGAGAACAAAGGGCGTGCCCTTTGGGTAATTAGAGTTTTCGCGCGCGATTGGGAGGAAACCATGCCCGCACATGCGTGCGCGACGGCGCAGGTGCCGTGCCGGGCCGAGCCCGGGCTCAGGTTCGGGTTCCCTACCTGGCCTGATTCTTTTTGAACTGGCTCTCATGGGTGTGGGTTACGCGAAGCATACCCGCTCCGCTATCCGGATCCAAACCGCCCCGCTAACGGACCCACTCCGCTATCCGGATCCGAACCGCTCCGCCAACGGCTGTCGCGGCATTTGGACGGCCAACGGTTGCGTTGGTTGGGTCGAACCGTTGCAACGGTTCAGACCGAACCGTTGCAACTATTCGTTGGTTTCAGACCAGTTGGCCCCTCCTGGAGCGCTATAAATAGCGCTCCGATTCTCAATTGAAAACACAACACACCAACAGCAGGAAATCTGAAGGAGATCCTCTCTCTCTCTCCCCCTCTCAGTCTTGAAGTGACTTCCAAATAGGAAGTGAAAAATCGGTAATTCGGTTTCCGAAGTGGCTTCCAAAAGAGATTCTGCAAAAAATTCGTTCTGAAAGAGGGCTCAGAAATTCAACAGATTCTTTAATAGAATCGTTGTCTGAATCTGGGACTTCTGAAGAAGAATATTCTTCAGCCTTCCTTCTTCCTCTACAGTGGGTGCTCCTCCAAAGTAAAGGCAAATATTCTCCCGAAATTTGTCTTTGTCCCGCTGCTTCAATAATCCTGTGAAGGTACTGGTTAACTACGGTTCGATCGTACGGTGATTTGGTAGTGCTATCCAAATACCGTGAAGGAGTATTGTATCTTGGGAGACCAGCGTCCAGTAACCCGTTAGCACCGGTGCGGGGGACGTAATTGTCTTAAGGAGATTCGCTTTAAGCGTACCTCACTCCAAGTACTGTATAAGTCATTGATTTCTTTATACAGGGGATATACTGATATTCAGTATATTGAGACTGATTTATACCAGTCTAATTGGTGTTTAACCAAGGAAGAAAATTGAAAGGTGGTTCTTAAATTAAGGAACGTTCTATTGAACGGAAAACCTCCCACCTGATATTTACCGACCTGGCCAATTAGATCGGTGATATTTTCAGTGATCTTGATTAGTTATCAGATTGATCCCAGAAACCAACAATCTTAAGACAATTACGATATTGAAGTTTCTTACTTCTATTCTACTTGAATTTGCAGAAATGTCTAAGACTAATCAAGATAGCTCTAGCAAGACACCAAACATGCAGCTACAAGCTTTGATCCCTACTCCACTTCCTAACCCGAAGCCGGAGAAGCTAGGAAAATTTGACGGCACAGAATTCAAGAGGTGGCAACAGAAGATGCTCTTCTACTTGACCACTCTTCATCTGGCCAGATTCCTGCAAGAAGTTCCACCAGAGTCCGAAACTGATGCATGGACTAAATGTGACTTCCTTTACCGAAATATATTTTAAATGGACTGGATGAATCTCTTTACAATGTCACAGTCCCATCACAACGGCAAAGAAGTTATGGGCCAGTCTTGACAAGAAGTACAAGACTGAGGATGCGGGTATCAAGAAGTTCGTCGTAGGACGATTTCTGGAGTACAAAATGGTGGACAGCAAGACTGTAATCAGTCAGGTGCAAGAGTTCCAACTTATCTTGCACGAGATAGAAGCTGAAGGTATGATTCTACCTGAAACCTTTCAGGTTGCTACTATCGTGGAGAAACTCCCACCTGCGTGGAGAGATTTCAAGAACTACCTGAAGCACAAGCGAAAGGAGCTGAAGTTGGAAGATCTCATTGTGAGGCTTCGAATCGAGGAGGACAACCGAAAGTCCGAGAAAAAGAGCAGTAAGAACTCCTATAAAGCAAAAGCCAATGTGATCGACGACTCAAAGGGGAAAGCGTCTACTTCTAAAGGCTTAAAGCGGAAGAAGACTTCTCAAGGGTACAAAGCAAGGTCTAAGAAGTCAAGAACATGCGCTTCAAAGGAACCTGCTACATCTGCAACAAAGAAGGGCATAAGGCGAATGAATGTCGCAGCCGTCTCAAAAGAATAAGAAAGCCATCCACAGGCAGACTTGACCGACCATGCGTCGCCAAGCCTTTCAGCTGTGTGTCAGAGGTGAATCTGACAACCAACAATAAGGATTGGTGGGTAGACACTGGGGCTACTCGGTACATCTGCTCTGAGAAATTATTATTCCCTGAATATCAAAAACTAGAGCAAGATGAGCAACTATTCATGGGAAACTCAGCCGTCTCAAAGGTTGAAGGAAAGGCAAGGTCATCCTGAAGTGGACATCTAGAAAAGAGCTTACTCTGAACGATGTGCTACATGTTCCAGATATCCGCAAGAATTTGATCTCTGGATCAATATTTAGTAAGAAAGGATTTAGAATGATTTTTGAATCAGATAAATTTGTACTTACTAAGGAGGGATGTATGTGGGAAAGGGTTATCTTGTTGATGGACTTTTAAAGCCAATGTTGCAGTGGTAGATAAAAAGTCTGTGTATTTGTACCAAAGCTTATAAATAAAGGAAAAACTTCTGTTTATTTGCTTGAGTCTCCTACTTTATGGCATGCTAGATTAGGGCATGTACATGACAAGTCATTAAAGAACTTGTCTAATCTAGGATATATTTCTAAACTCAACTTGAAAGAAATTCGCAAGTGTGAGATTGTGTTGAGGTCAAGTTGGCGAAAAAATTCATTTCACTCAATTGATCGAAATATAGAACCTTTAGGGTTAATTCATAGTGATCTGTGTGACTTGAAGTTTATGCCAACTAGAGGCGCTAAAAAGTATTTTATTACTTTTATTGATGACTGTACAGGATACCGTTATGTATATCTTTTAAACAGTAAGGATGAGGCAATAAATATGTTTATAACATATAAAGCCGAAGTTGAGAATCAACTCAATAAGAATATCAGATTCTAAAATCCGATAGAGGCGGAGAATATGAATCAAATGATTTTAGTGAGTTATGTGCTAAATTTGGTATAATCCATCAAACAACAGCACCATATACTCCTCAGCAAAATGGAATTGCTGAACGGAAGAACAGAACTTTGAAGGAGATGGTCAATTCTATGCTCGTAAGTTCTGGAGCTCCGCAGAACTTGTAGGAGAAAGCTCTATTAGCTGCAAATTATATTCTAAATAGAGTACCCAACAAGAAACTTGGTCTTATACCATTTGAGCTATGGCATGGAAGGACACCTTCCTACCATTACCTCAAATGTCGGGGTGCCTTGCAAAGGTACCTAAAACGACTAAGTTGGGAGCAAAAACTATGGACTGCATATTCATAGGCTATGTCTTGAATAGTAGTGCCTACAGATTTCTGGTTCATAAATCAGAGATACCAAATATTCATGTAAACATGATTATCGAATCTAGAGATGCTGTGTTCTTTGAAGATATTTTTTCATATAAACGGGAAACAGATAAGACTTCTGGGAAAAGAACACATAAGATGGCATTCAGAGACGAAAGCCCTGAGGAACCGATTGTTAATGCGGAAATTGAACCAGGAAGAAGTCAGAGATCTAGAATCTCAAAATCTTTTGGTCCAAATTTCATAGCATACGCTATTGAAAGCGAACCTCAAACATTTAAAGAGGCTATGTCAACTCCAGAAGCCCAAATGTGGAAAGAAGTTATAAATAGCGAAATAGAATCCATACTAAGTAATCATACTTGGGAATTGATAAACTTCCCTCCTGGCAGTAAACCAATTGGGGTAAGTGGATTTTCAAAAAAAATTAAAACCCCATGGATCTATCGATAAGTACAAGGCTAGATTAGTAGCCAAGGGTATCCACAAAAAAAGGACTTGACTACTTCGATACTTATTCACCAGTAACAAGAATAACATCCATTCGGATGTTGATTGCAATTGCAGTATTGCATAACTTAGATATCCATCAAATGGATGTCAAGACTGCATTCTTAAATGGTGAATTAAATGAGAGATATATATGAGCAACCTGAAGGATTTATAGTCAAGAGCCAAGAACACAAAGTGTGTAATTGGTAAAATCCTTATATGGTCTAAAGCAGGCTCCAAAACAATGGCATGAGAAATTTGATAGTGTCATGATCAAAGATGGATTCACTATCAATGAATGCGATAAGTGTGTTTACACTAAAATAGTTGAAAATGCATGTATTATTGTTTATCTTTATGTAGACGACCTGTTGATACTTGGGACTAATATTGAAATTATTAAGTCCACTAAAAGAATGTTATCAAATAGTTTTGACATGAAGGATCTGGGGGTTGCTGATGTAATTTTAGGAATTCAAATCACTAGAACACCAGATGGAATCAGTCTATCTTAATCTCACTACGTGAATAAGATGATAGAAAGATTCAGGATCATGGGATAAAAGAGAATACAAATCCTTTTCTCCCACATGTCCACCTTCATAAGAATACAGGAACTGGAATACGCCAGTTAGAGTATTCTCAGATTATCGGAAGTCTAATGTATTTGATGAATTGCACTAGACCCGATATTGTTTACGCTGTAAGCAAGTTAAGCAGATACACTAGTAATCCTAGTGATCAACATTGGACTGCTCTACTATGAGTATTGGGATACGTATCACATACCAAGGAATATGCCTTGAGATATGGACAGTATCCGCATGTACTTGAAGGATACAGTGATGCTAATTGGATTGCAGATTCTGAGGAATCAAAATCAACTAGCGGATACGTATTTACTCTAGGAGGAGCAGCGGTATCTTGAAAATCTTCTAAGCAAACATGTGTTGCCCGTTCCACTATGGAATCGGAATTCATAGCTTTAGATAAGGCCGGAGAAGAAGCAGAATGACTTTGATATTTTTGAAAGATATACCATTATGGCAAAAGACAGTGCCCGTTATATGTATACGCTGTGATAATCAAGTAACTATATCTAGGGCACAAAATGTTATATACAATAGTAAGTCTAGACATATTCGTCGTAGACATAATACTGTGAAGCAGTTGCTCTCAAATGGAATTATCTCTATTGACTTTGTCTCATTAAAAGATAATTTAGCGAATCCGCTTACTAAAGGTTTAAGTGGAGAGCATATAAACTGCGCATCGAGAGGAATGGGTCTAAAAGTCTAACCTTACCGAGTCAGCTTAATGGAAGCCTCACTTAGCAACTGGAGATCCCACGGACTAAGTTCAAGAGGAAAAACTAGTTATGATTGACTCAGCAAGTAAGCACTTGGGAGCTTGACTCCAATCCATTCCTAAGGTACACATAAGTGCTTTTCTATAAGTGAATTAAGGATAAGCTTAACGCTTTTAATGATGCCTATATCTTGTTACTAAACAAGTGGAGTATAGTAGACTACTCTTAATAGGACGATCACCTATGTGAGTATAGAGTTGGGTCGGCTCTTTGGAATTTCTATAGAGGCTGTTATTCCCTAAAGATACTCTCTGAAACCAAGAATGTCTAGGGCCAAAACGGACATAACCGAGAACCAAAGTTAATTTGGAAAGTCACTGTGTGAAGCTTGTTGACTTGGCTTACACTAACGGCTAACAGTTCAAGACCTAGTTCACTGATTAGCCAGTAAGTCCGATAGAGTTTTCGCTATGGAAGGTTCAAGACCTAGTTCACCTACCCTGATGCAGTTTCTTTACTAAAGTACCTTTCACAATAGAGTCAGTCTCTTTGTGTGTCAATTCCTTGAATCTCCATTCATTGTGGGGAATTGTTGAAATATGAAGAATATATATGTGAATCTTTGAATTGAATTACAGCGAGATCCGTTGATCGAATCAATTGGATGATGGTAGGAGTGTGTTCTCCTTCCATTGGAGATGAACGTGGTATATTTACATGTTCAATTCCGACTTCGAATGAATGAGATATTCAAGTCTAAAGATTACCTAATTCAAAGCCAAAATGGGACTAAAGGTAGCTAAAAGCATTTAGTCCCACATTGGCCATGGGATGGAAGCTTGTAGTGTTTAAATAGAGAAAATTGAGAACAAAGGGCGTGCCCTTTGGGTACTTAGAGTTTTCGCGCGCGATTGGGAGGAAACCATGCCCGCATATGCGCGCGCGCACCGCCGCTGGCGGCGGTGCCGGTGCCGGGCTCGGTTCCCTACCCGGCCTGGTTCTTTTTGAACTGGGTTACACGAAGCATACCCGCTCCGCTATCCGGATCCGAACCGCCCCGCCAACGGACCAGCTCTGCTATTCGGATCCGAACCGCTCCGCCAACGGCTGTCGCGGCATTTGGACGGCCAATGGTTGCGTTGGTTGGGTCAAACCGTTGCAACGGTTCAGACCGAACCTTGCAACTAGAAATCTGAAGGAGATCCTCTCTCTCTCTCTCTCTCTGTCTTGAAGTGACTTCCAAATAGGAAGTGGGAAATCGGTAATTCAGTTTCCGAAGCGGCTTCCAAAAGAGATTCTGCAAAAAATTTGTTCTGAAAGAGAGCTCAGAAAGTTCAACAGATTCTTTAATAGAATTGTTGTCTGAATCTGAGACTTCTGAAGAAGAATATTCTTCAACCTTCTTTCTTCCTCTACAGTGGGTGCTCCTCCAAAGTAAAGACAAATATTCTCTGGTTAACTACGGTTCGACCGTATGGTGATTTAGTAGTGCTATCCAAATACCGTGAAGGACTGTTGTATCTTGGGAGACCAGCGTCCAGTAACCCGTTAGCACCGGTGCGGGGACGTAATTGTCTTAAGGAGATTCGCTTTAAGCGTACCTCACTACAAGTACTGTATAAGTCAATTAATTTCTTTATACAAGGGATATACTGATATTCAGTATATGAGACTGATTTATACCAGTCTAATTGGTGTTTAACCAAGGAAGGAAATTGAAAGGTGGTTCTTAAATTAAGGAACGTTCTATTGAACAGAAAACCTCCCACCTGATATTTACCGACCTGGCCAATTAGATCGGTGATATTTTCAGTGATCTTGATTAGTTATCAGATTGATCCCAGAAACTAACAAGTTTTTCCTCTCAACAAGGGCCCCGTTTACCTAGACACGAGCCTTTCTTTGTTTGTGGGGTGTCTTTCTTCTCTACTCTTCTTTCTCGCTTTACAATATAACTACCCTTTATTCATAAAATAGAAAAAATAAGAAGAAGAAGAAGAACGCAATGCGAAGCATAAAATGTTAAAAGTATTTATTTTTTTAGGGTAAATTAAAGATGAGAACATCATCAAATTTCATGTAAGATTCTTTTGAACCCCATCTGCACGAAAAGCTTTTCAAGAACGATCAGATCTGTATGTACTGCATAGAAATCATCATTAGTGCTCTTGTTCCTCTAACTATTTAGGCGTTATTAGTCAACTGGAACTTTGTTTTTAGAAAACTAAAACGTTTTTCTGGAACTGAGAAATAGAAGTTATTTATGGAGCTAAACATTTTTCATGGAATATTTTCTGGAATTAGAACTTTTTTAGTAGAACTTTGATGAAAAATGGTGAAAAATTGAAACAATTAGAACATCTTTAGAACATTTAGAACTAAAAGTGAAATATTTTCTAGAACATTTAATGATATCCCATGCTACTTATTAATTTTTAATTACTATTAGTTAATTATTACTTAAGAATATTAATATATAATGTTGTTAAATTGGGGTGTAAACGAACGGACCTTGACTGAGCTGATCTTGTTTGAGATTTATTAATCAAGTAAGTCACAAGCGAGCTAATTCAATAACTAGCCAAACACGAACTGTTCGTGTACAGTTTATTTATTCGATAATTCTTGAATTTAAGCTTTTGATATGGGTAACGGGAGGTTCTAAATGTAATATCCATATTCTATGATACCATGTAAATAATATGTAATAGTATTTTAAAGTGTATACGTCTATTTTGTATTGATTATTATTTCTTATCTCATGAGTTATACTATGAATTATTATTAATATCTACTATTAATTATTTATTCAAGATTGTTATTAAGGTGTAGTTAGAGTTATTATTATTACTACTATTAGTATTGTTATTATTATTGTGGTTATTATTATTGTTGTTAATAATTATTATGTATTAATCATTGTATATTATCTAGTGCTTATTACTACTATTAAGTGTTATTAATTAACATTTATTATTACTAATTATTTATGATTGTTATTAATATCTATTTTTTATTAATTGTTATTGTTAATATGTTATATATATTTATTTTTCTCATTTTAGCCTGAGAGACCTTAGCCCACTTCCACTTGATTTCTATTACATTTTCCTCAATCCAACCCAAACCTAACTAGCCTTAGCCCATTACCCACTAGCCCAAGCCCAAAACCAAACCCTATATATATATATATATATATATATATATATATATATATATATATATATATATAGCCTTAGCCCATTACCCACTAGCCCAAGCCCAAACCCAAACCCTATATATATATATATATATATATATATATATATATATATATATATAGGGATTACTGTACCTCAGCCTGCAGGCTGAGAGAGTTTCTCAGCCTGCAGGACGTGGTAACATCAGAGCCACAAATCTGTCATAAATTTTGGCGGACAAGAATTTCAAAAATCCCGCCTAATTTAATGTCAGTCATGTCAACATTGTATTTTCCGAAAATACCCTCACTCACAACTTTTTACCTTATGTAAAAACGTGTCCTTTCAAAAAATTTACAGATCTAAAATTTTACCTAATCAATTTGTTTAAAAAAATTTGTTTAAAAATTATAAATTTACAGACCTGGTCGCAGTGTCGAACCGGTCGCAGTTTTTTTACATTTGTATTGTACATGACAGCGACCTTGGTCGCTGTGTCGTCCCGGGTCGCAGTTGTTTCAATATTCGTTGTAGTGTCATACGACCATAGTCGCAGTGTATTTAACGTCATCTGTTTTTAATTCCCTAGTCGCAGTTTGTTATGTTTGCAGTGTACACTGTAGATGACTGCGACCTTGGTCGCAGTGTCGAACCGGGTCGCAGTTTTTTGCATTTGTATTGTAGATGACTGCGACCTTGGTCGCTGTGTCGTCCCAGGTCGCAGTTGTTTCATATATTCGTTGTAGTGTCATACAATCATGATCGCAGTGTATTTAACGTCATCTGTTTTTTAATTCCCCTAGTCGCAGTTTGTTATGTTTGCAGTGTACACTGTAGATGACTGCGACCTTGATCGCAGTGTCGAACCGGGTCGCAGTTTTTTACATTTGTATTGTAGATGACTGCGACCTTGGTCGCTGTGTCATCTCGGGTCGCAGTTTTTTTACATTTGTATTGTAGATGACTGCGACCTTGGTGGTAGTGTTTTAAAAATTATTTGTTTTTATTCTCTTATAATTTTTAAATAATCATTGGTCTAAATTTTTTTATTTTTCTAAATCTGACAACTAGCGGTCAAAAAATTGTCTTGTGAGAAAATAATAATAAAAAATAAGGAAAGTTACCGAAAGAGTAGCTATTCATAAGGGGTATTTGGTAATTTAACTTCTTCTTATAAGCGGGCCGCAAGTCAGTGAGCTGACAAATTGAGCCACGTCACCGCAGCTGAGAGAGTTCTCTCAGCCCGCAGGCTGATATACATTTTTTCTCATATATATATATATATTATATATATATATATATATATAATATATATATATATATATATATATGGGCTTACTGTACCTCAGCCTGCGGGCTGAGAGAGTTTCTCAGCCTGCGGGACGTGGCTGAATATATGCCACACATCGGTCGCAGAGTGTGGGCGCCAAAAAAATCAAAAAAACCCCGCCTAAACAGTCGTGAAACAAATTGACAAAAATACCCTTTTATATGACGACAGCGACTTCTAGCATTGAAAAGTAAAAAAATATTCCATGGTCGCATACTTAATACAGAATAAAGAATACCGGAGGAAACATGCTATCGTATAGCAATGCGACCTCCTTCAGTACTGCCACCAAAGTCGCAAACTTCTTTCTCATTACGATGGTGATGACGAGGATTAGAAGTTTAAAAAAATTGTATTTTGTTTTTTTTTAAATATATATAAATCTGTTATCTAAAGTTAATTGTGTGAATTACATTTTTTATTACTATGTCTTGGTTGAAAATGCTGTACAATTGTTACAAACCTTCATTTTAAATATTTTACGCTAAACGAATATACTGCGACCATGGACGCAGTTAATAATTATATTACTTCACCCTTATAAATTTTAAAATGAAGGTTGCGACATTGGTTGCAGTTGCTGGACGCAGACTTAATAAATACACTGCGACCTTGGTCGCAGTTGCTGGACTTTAGTCTTAATCAACAACAACACTGCTACCTTGGTCGCAGTTTCTGACCGTAGTCTTAATAAAATAAACGACCGTAGTCTTAATAAAATAAACTGCGACCTTGATCGCAGTTGTTGGTGTTTAGTCTTAATAAAATACACAGCGACCTTGGTCGCAGTTGCTGGTCTTTACTCTTAATCAACAACATCACTGCGACCTTGGTCGCAGTTGGTGGTCTTTATAAATAATCAACAACAATACTGCGACATTGGTCGCAGTTGATGGCCGCAGTCTTAAAAAAATAATCTGCAATCTTGGTCGCTATTGTTGGTCTTTAGTCTTAATCAACAACAACACTGCGACGAGGTGACACGTCACCGCAACATTTGCTTAGTCGCAGACTTTGGTCACAGTGTCGACCCTGGTCGCAGTAGTTACTGTTTGCAATGTATCTTATGCGACCTTGGTCGCAGTGTCATCTATGGTCATAGTTGTTTTGTTTGCAATGCATGGCTGCAAAAAAGTTCGTAGTTTATAAAAAAAAACAAATATGCTTTTTATTTATGTCCAGGCATTTATCTCCAGGCATGTGCAAATGATACAAAACGATCTCTTATACAATAAGATTGAG